>CAADRB010000058.1:145782-202640 GCA_900708905.1 Hymenolepis diminuta | reverse complement strand
AATGAAAGTAAGTTGATTTAACACCTAATTTGAAAAAAAGCTAAACCCTAAAAATCCTAAAATACTTCTAATTGATAGACTTTTCTCAATTAACTGCCAGATTTGCATAGATGAAGTTTAGAAAAGCAGATATAAAGATGCCAATTGAGTACAGGCAATAAAAGCTTTCTCAGACTTGACAACCACATAGGGCTATGATTGCAAAAGTGTGTACATTCTCTCAACTTTTCTATTTATGCAGATGAAGTAATTTATTCATCATATTCTTCTAATTAATAGGCAAGTGACAACCGAGCTAATCTGTGAGTACTCTACGTAGGTGGCGTGGTCAAAATAAAACTTTAATAAAGTACATCATGTAGATAAGGCAAGTAATTATGAAAGGACATAAAACCTATAAGTGAAAAACAGAAATAAGAACCGAGAAGAATACAGATTAAAATATTGAAAGCAGAAGGTCATTGGCTTTATATCCAGGAGCGATAGTAATCAATAATTACGTAGCTTGATCAAACCAATGACCACTCTGAATTCCCAGTTCAGCTCCCCCATTGGAGATCGCAGATGTGTTTCAGTTTAGGTCAGCAAGATTTCGAACCTACTTCTAAAACATTTGAGACTCATGCTATTCAAATTGAGAGAACACGGTTTATAGAGATGTGTCAAATTAAAATGTGTAGTTATCTCATCTCTGCTAAATTAAGACCATAAGCTGCCGAAAATCATGTAAGATCATTTCGCCTTCTCAACCGTTAGAAGAAATTATTTTTTTTCATGAAGAAAATGGAAGTATACAAATAATTAAACATTTTTCCTTGACAATATTGACATTTTACTTTATGTTTTCTTCCCTTTTATTGTGAAAATTACGTTTATTTATAAAATTGTTCTTCCGATAATGGATAACCTTGTGTATTGAACAATTGTTTTGAGGTAACTCGTTCATAGAATCTCTAACATTTGTAAGTTTGAATTTTCTACTCTAAATTGCCATTTTTATAGATTTGGTAGAATTCCATTACAATTAAAGTGGAAGGGCCAACTCTTCTTGATAAAAACTATTGATGATAAACACCGAACATCGTAGGCAAGCATTTGCAGCAAAAAAGGAAATGAATCATGAAATTTGAATTCGGGAATTGCCTCATTTAGTAAACATTGTACAATCCGATTCCAAAAAATCAAATAGGGATTCGTTGATGCTTTGACGTTATCCTTAACATCTTTTTATTCGTCCCTTCTTTATCATTTACTGAACCTTTTATTAACAGATTTCAGTTGCCTCCCACAGTTAATAATAATTATTTTATGCAGTAAAAATTACAAATTTGAAACTCAGTTAGCTTGATCTGACCTTACAGTATACATAAACTGCCCGATCGCTGGTTAGAAAGTTGAGATCAAGCGAATTCGGTATAATACGGCTCTAGAACCATTAATCACTGCAATTTTTTACCCACAATACATAAACTCTAAGTCCCCAAGGCATTAACAGAAGTTTTTAAGGGCAAAAGTGGGACATTCAAGAGACCCCTTACCTATCAAACCCAAATCTTCCAATTTGCAAGTTCCGAGCCCATCATAGATAGGACCCTGTGTTTACCAGAGTTGACTTGTGTAGCTAAATCATTTCAAATTACCCAATGAGCATCATTTAACTTAGAATCCAAAATCTCTGATTAGGATTGTTAGCATAAAGTTGTTTAATTATACAAAATAACCTACCATACCACCTTTGGAACCTATAACGACCATGGAAAGCAGGGAATTCAAAGGAAATTCCTTGTAGAGACCATTTGGAAGAACAGTCCTGAAAGGAGAAAGCAATGAATGTTAAATTCTATTTGAAAACAAGTGTGAGAGAAATAAAAGACCCCATTTGTGAATGTCTTACTTGCTGAGATTGTCAAGAATCTTATGAGTGAGTTTTCCCAAGGCCCGATCGAGAGCAGATAATTTACCACCGTACACCTCGTCAGAAGTTTTAGCAAAATGCGCCTTTCTGTAGAGGTCGCAGATTTTCTCCTTTGTCAGATGGTTCAAGGAAACGTCAAAAGCCTCCGCGAAGGCTGCATAACCGAGAGTGTCCAATTGCTACGAGTGTCGAAGTAACAAAACCGTTAGACAAGGCAAATGAAGTGGTGAATCAATATTTGCAAACCTCAGGAAAGGAGAGATCAAGAGTCTCTAACCGAAATATGTTGATTTGAATGGATAATCCCGTATAACTACATCAACGCTTGGTCCCCAATATCTATTTACACTTGTAATCAAAACAAGAGTTCTTCTGCCATTCTTAACTTCAAACAACCCAATAAATTTCGATACCTACTGAATCACTGATCCCTGATATGTTAAAACTGTTAGCTGAGGAATATCATGTAAGATCAATTGTCTTCTCAACCAGTCAAAGATAAATGGATTGAAGTGCCAAGATCGACCCTTCCTGATAAAAAAAAAAACGACCAAAAGCACCGAAAATCGATGTCAACCATTTGCTATAATCCAAGGGACGAATTACGAACTGCATTTCTGGTGAATATCATACAACTCGAATCCAAAAATCAATTGAAGTAAGACTCGTGCATAACTTACCTTGATCTCAAAGTCTTTTTGATAACATATCACTTATCATTTATAGAACTTTCTCCAAGGCGATTTCTTTCTTACCACAACTAAAAATTGTTAAGTATTTCAGTACTACTGTGGCCAATAATAAAAGTCAACTGAATGTAATTTATTAATAAAGAGTATTCAAATGTGTACACACCAATCGTATATCCATTTGACTAATTAAATTTATTGATTCGAATAAAACCTCCAGGTCAAACCTTATTCAAAAGAACAAGAGTGGAAAGCTTAAAGACAGATGTTAAAAGAGAGCACCGCATAAATAATGAATAACATGAAACAAAAATTAGAATAATGGCTTCTTTGCCATTTATCATTTTAACTTTCTGGATGTTTTGCAATTTTCTGCACAGTGCAAATATTTATTATTACCAATAGTGAAAGTGCTGTTTCAACTAATCTTATGCGCCAAACCAAGACAAATAAGAAACCATGCTTTGCAGCGACTATGGTACAATAAAACCTACCAATTTATAAATAGATTTTCTTTCCATGTATATTCGCAAGAAATTTAACATCCAGGCCAAACTCAAGAAGAATGCAGGTCTCAATTCCCACCTTGGGGATTGGAAAGCACTTGAAAGCTAAATCATTTTTCGTAAAATTTTCCCTGTCATTGTTGTTATTGGCGCATATAATTTGATATTTATACTAGATTTTAAAAAGGAAACAAAACAAACACTACCGAATTTAGTTAAATTGAAATTAAATTTGGCAGCTTAATCTATTAACCACAAAAGATCATTCAAGGCAGTCTTCTAAATTCAAAGAGAATGCGGAATGCCTAAATCCATTATAGGTAGAGGGAAGATATTCCGAAACCGCTGTTACGAAAGCCTCCCACGCTGCAACGGACAATTCCGACCAGAATTAACCAGTACAGTTAGCCATTCACTTCACTTCACTTCGCTCCTGACCCCCTTAACCGATAGATATGCAAGTTGACCACTACGCTACTGGCGAACAATGAAGGAAGCCATTTTCTAAAACTGCTCTAAAGTAGATAAAATTTGACTTGGAGCCTTTCTGATTGAAACTCTGTAGTTTCTGATTTAGAGATCAATACGTTACCGAAGTTTATAGTGGATAACCTGACGAACTATGAAGAAAAAATATTGAGAAAACCTTTTGACTATGCCTATATAAAATAGCTACTGCTATTATGATTTGTCACTGGATACGACTAGGAATATAAGCTCACATTTAAACGTGCTTTTCTCAACATATCAGCCTCCAGATTGAGCATAATATCAGCAAGCGACATGGTAAAGCTGGAGGACTTGAGAAAACGATCCGCTAGTCGTGAGATACCCGAGAGAAGTTGAGCAGCAGCATGTGGACCATAGGCCTCATATACACTATGGACTAAGCCACCAGCAGCCGAACCAATATGTGCCTTGTCCAACATTCCTGAAGCCATATAACCATCCACAATCACTAAGTCAACATCATTCATCACACGGGCTCTCTCCTCATTACTACCGACCCACGTTGACACTTTCACATTCTTCCCCTTCACAAAGTGATTGAGGAAGGGCAGCCCACTGGGTGTTATATTCATCAGGAGAGTTGATATCACTTGTTTACCCATCCAGAGTCGTTGAGGCTTAATGATAGCCGGGGGCATGAGGGTGATCTCCGGAATGTGACCATTCTCCCCAATTGCCGCAATTACACCAACATAGACTAAATCGAGATACTCGTCGTGAGTCAAAAATCTGTCACGCATGGTCAGTTTGACTGAGGCGATGACGTGATCTTGAATTAGACCAGCTAGTGGCGTACCATCCTTGGGAGCCAGATACTGGAAAGGCACGGCAGCTAAAGAAGAGGAAAAGGGAAGAACTTTGTATTTTAGCACGATTTTAAAGAGTGTAATGTTTAGAACTAAACCGCTTACAGAGGTGGGCCAATTCAGCTTTCGCCTGATAAGACTGAGGAAAGTGTCCATTCATTTCATCGCCGTCGAAATCAGCATTGTATGCCTTGCAGATGGCATAGTGTAAACGGAGAGTTTTGGCCCATGGTGCTTTGATTACACGCACTTTGTGAGCTTGCATAGAGGGTTTATGCAAGGTGGGCTGACGATTCATCAACAAGAAATCTCCATCCTCCAAATGACGACGTACCTGCAAAATGGGGAACAGACAAATTAAGTTCAATTAGATATGAGCGAAGATAAGATTTTAGCACTGGATTTGGATCACCTATAACGAAAAATAGCTATAGTGCTGTGAAAAATCGCACAATAAATGCATAAGCAAAGCCAACCTTACTTTTTAATAGGAAATAAACCTATTGTCTCAGAGGAAGTTTTGCTGAGAGAAAACAAAATACACATACAAATATTCGATGAAAACCAAGAGGGAAGGTGGAGAAAACTGGGGACTAAATAATTCGAATGATAATGTCCATTTACTTATAAGGATAGTAGAAATTATACTATTCGGACAGACGGATACATAGCTATAAGAAAACAATATGGGGAAGGGATACTTGACCCAGTGGATTCTAGGTTTTTACCTTTTCATACTCAGCTCAGAGGGACAAGTTCCTTTACTTTTTCAGAAGATGCCTTTGAAGGGATTCGGACTGTATTCGATGTCAACATTGCAGATTTTACTCTAGTATGTTTTAACTTCCCCTGTCTGTTATAAGGCTTTTAACAAATGGAAACCGGCAGTTAATAAGTTTCAAGTTTCCCCTAATAGATCATGTTTAGACATGTTATTTTGTTTCTCAAAACACTAAAAAAACCACAAATTTGGAAACAAAAATGAACTTACAATCGCAGGCCATCCACTATGCATTCCAGGTTGAGGAGTGACAAGACGTTGTGCCATGTTGAGCCGACGTTTGACAGCATCTTCTGAATCGCCAGCAGGAATGTTTTGTACCTTTCCATCGGGCAACTCTACAGCCAATGCACCGGGATACTTGTCTGGTCCTGCTATTACTAGAGCACGCAATTTGTCAATATTGAAGGCTGTGACACGTTCAGGAAAGTACAATCTCTGGGCAAAATACAGAGGCACTCCAACCTCATGAACACAAAGATTAGGATCGGGAGAGATGACTGAACGGCAGGAAAACTGTACTCGTTTGCCCATAATGCGCGCCCGAAACCAACCCTCTTTCTTGTCTATGAGCTGTTTAAAGCCTGGATGAGGTTTACTGGAGTTAACTGTTGTTTGGCGTTGTTCAAGACCTGTTGGTGGTACACTTCTTGTCATATCGTACACTCCATTAACAGCCGCTTGCAAAAGCACCCATACCGACTAAAAGAAAACATAATTATGTAACTAACTGTTTACTTAAATTATATTAGTAGCAAGTTAGTTCACTTACGTTAAGAGCTTCGATGGATCGAGCGGGTGTTAGCGCCAGAGAGGAATCACCCATGCTTTGCTTCTCCATAGCAGCCACATTAAGACGTCCATCGGAAGTAAGCCAGTTGTTGTCGGAAAGATACTCATAGATTTCCTTAAGTCTCTTGGAACGTGTGAGAACACGAGATAAAAGAGCTGTAACTGAACTCTCATAAGGCGTACCACCCATTCGCTTTGGCTAAAATCGAAAGCGCATAAGCACTGAGCGCACCAATTAACCATGCTAAATGAGAAGAAATTATGGAGACGACCCCTTTCTTACCCATCGGCAAATATTGGGGGAAACAGGCATGACATCCATGAAACACACATCGGTTGCATACTGAAACTTGGAGGAAACCGCATTGAGGAAAGGCAGCACAGTTCGAAGAATAGCGGAATCTTGCATCCAAACACAGCGAAGCATATCTCGCACCAAATCTGTAAAGAAGGAAACAATGGGTCATATATTTGAATAAGGTGCCATAGCTTTCGTTAAAAGTATGCAAAGTCGAAAATGACATCTTAACTCAACCGACTTTCTAGAGTTAATAACAACGGAATGACGCAAAAAGATATCCGGACGTTTTCATAAACAAGAAAAAATGAAGGTTTGGTAGTGGTGAGATTTCACCACTAAGATTGGAGAATGGTGCTTAAACTAAAGGACAACTATGGGCTTACAAGTATCAGTAAATAGAAAATTGAGTCAAGATACTACAAGGTGGAGTGAAATAAATCGCATATGCTTTAGCATTTAATGTGCTTGAATTTAAACGCTGTTACGACAGAATTTTCATTGGATTTCAGTGTAATGGAATGGAATGTGTTAAATTAGGGAACCTGCGTTATGTGAACTTCAGTGTTGCCAACTAAAGTCTCTCTACTAATCAAGTACTCATAATGTTCTTGATCTTCCTTTTACCTAGTGTGGGTTGCAGATTAACAATTTTAGCTAACTCATCACATCACATGTGCCAACATACTGATAAAATATTGAAATGCTTTATGGGCATATTACCGACATTTTTGGAGCCTCAATTAAGCATTATGGTTAAAATCAATGGAAAATTTAGAAGGCATTCTACACTGATTTTCTATGCAATACATATTGACTTATTTGAGCTTACAAAGTTCATATAGTCCCACTAGCCATGCAAAACAACTACAATACGATTATTGGTAAGGAAAACCAATGCTTTACCGAGCACAAAGGGAAAGAACAGTTGAACACTATTAGTATGTCAATTCCATGCCACCGGTGCGATAATGAAACATCTAGGTCATCATTGTATCAGATCACATTAGGACAGACGACGACACGATGAAGAATTAACTGGCATTTGACTGATCTGTTGCTGTTCTGTCACAGCAGCCATAAAGTTCAATTCTCTGATCAATCACAACATAATTCAATGATAAAAATAATTTTCTTTGTTTTGTGAGAATAGAACGGCGGATAACATATTTTTGACAATTCTGGGAATACGTCAAGATCGAAACCTGCCCATGCGCATCAGTGATTAGATAGAATAGTTACGCTGGTCAAAAACAACGAAAGGCAAAATGAAAGTTTTGAATTAGAGGCCAAAATATCTTGACATTCAATGAGCTTAGGAGCTTTTACTCCTTAATTAACAAAAAAAATCACATTCGGGAAATATAAGGATGTATCTATAGAAAAAAAACAATGCATAAATGACGAAATAAGTCACCTGGTGTGGTAACACCAAATTTCTGTGTGTTTGGACAGATTTTCTTTAATCGCTCTCGAACAGATTCTAATAAATCATCCAATTCGCCTGTCGCTACGCCCTCTTCAAAAGTAACCACAGGACGCGGAGTATTAGAACTGGTGAGGGCTTCAATTTCTGCCCAAACTTCAACTTCACCAGGCTCAAAAGTTTCTTCAAGTTCTCTGAAGGAAGAATAAAAACAATGTAATAAGCATGTTCTATTAAAAACTCACACTTGTTTCTGCCATTAGTGCCGGAATAACATTGTGGTATGCGGACTTTCGGTGTTTAGACACATGATAAACTTTTCCTGGGATTGACTATCCTTCTACTGCCTAACTTATACAGGAGGAAAATAAAAAGACTAACTGATTGACACACTAAAATATAATTCACTGCTAAATAGGTCATCGGAGTGACATCTTTGTATCCACGACTGCAAGTTACGACGTTTAGTACTCAATAAAATCTCAAATTTGGGCAAAAATCAGTGAAACTCTCATGAATGAATACCAAAAAAGATATAAATCTATTTACGTAAATATCAATTTTACGAACAAGCGGTCAGCAATAAGCTTCTTATGAACGGACATGGAAATTATCATATATTAGATCATAGCAACACAATATTACTTACTCATTCTTTTTAGCAGCTCGATTAATTCTACCTTTGGTTTCTTTCGCCGGTTTTACTTCAATCTGTTGATGGTTTAAGTGACGAGACATCCACGACATTGTATTACATCTTTTACACAATGTACGAGAAGTAGCTGTCATCTCTTTTAGAGCTAGCTTTCGGAGTTCAGAAGCAGGAAGGCCAATAAGATTAGCCATTATGTACTGTTTAGGTTGGTAAGGGAGTAGGGTTTCTGAAAAATAATATGCTTAGACCTCAAAATTTAATCCTACCTGGAAATCCGAGTAATTTTAAACAGCCCACAAGAGTGGGGACTTCATTAATTCGAAAACATTTAAAGCAAAAAGATTTTAGGAGCTTCAGAATGGGTAATTTAATGAGAACTTACGCGAACAACCAGATCAAACATTAATGGATTGTAGACAGGCTTTGAAAATTCAATATGTCCAATATGGCCAGGACATTGTAGATAGTCAAAACCACAGTGAACGCATAAATCCTTATCCGTGCATGGACCCATATCTAAATCGTGCAGACCACGGTCAATAACTCGACCCGTGAAATTGTCAAAGATCGCGTCATTTGCAACTTCTAGTACTGAGAGAGCTCTTATTTCGCTGGGAGAGTAAAAGGAAAATCTGTAATTACTCACAGTTCCACTAGGTACATCCATTTTCGGATCAAAACAAAAGCGTGCAACGAGCAGAGCAACCCAAACGAAAAACCCGGCAGGTGTATGACAAGGTTGACGTGGACGGCTAAAACTTATAGTAATAGTCCAGTATTATTTTAATTGAACAAAAAGTTGAAAGATACTATTTGTTTCATTCAGCATGGTGATAATTTTTATAATAAAGTTTATATATAATATTGTCAGTGCATTGTTTGCTTCATCTCTGACGTTTAAAATTAAAATCAAGTATTTAATAATAAAACCGATGCTATTAAATTAAACTACATTTCTTCAGCATTTTGCTCCTTGAAATAAAATTCATGTTGTCATAGCTGTTTCATAGTATCGAATATTTTACCTTGCCATGAATTCCTTTTACCGGCTGAATTGTAAAACTATGCATTATTGTCATCAAAGCAAAATCTTTAAAATACCTGCACATCTAGATATTTCGCAGACAGTAAGAGAAATGAGCACAATTCGCAAATCAATTCGCGGAATAAAATTATTTATTTACATTTTCAGAAAAAGGTCAATTCGGTAAAATAAGCCACATCTTTGGACGGTTAAATGATCCAAAGGTTTAATTTCGTGATTAAGTTTATATTCGTGCCCAATTTATTTCTTCTTAGAGCAAATAGAATTTTTTGATACTAAGTAATGTTTAAGAGTCTGACTGACAACATTTTCCTCAATTTTAAATGTTTGCGACGTTAATTAAAACTACACTGATTGGTCCACCGAGAGAAGATTTCCTTACAAGTTACTAAATTGTCCAGATATTAAATGGACTCTTGGTAATCCTGTGAGATTTGTAAAAGTAGCATCTAAATTTCGGCATGTGGCCATTCATGTGTGCATTTAACTATCTTGCTTCGGACATTTGTCATATTTACTCTAAAAAATTTTTCAAAAAATTTTTATTAGTTAATCAAAATTACATTGAATACGACCCTAGCAAATAGTGAATGGAAATTGGCTTTCTTAATCAATGTTTGAAAACTGAAGCCCCGAATTTTAAGCCGAGTTGACTGGAAGATTCCAATAATTACGCATCCTATACCCTTGTTATAAGTGCAGACAATGAATTAGGTAAAATCTTAAAATACACTATCAGAAAATTCTGCTGCCTCCAAGCCGCAACTTATAATGATAATAACAACCAGGTGAAGTTCAATAATGTGGCAGTTTAGATATCTCTGTTACTAGTCCAGAGTAGTTAGTTTGCATTATAATGTGAACCGGAGGCACAAAGGAATATGGTAGATTACTCGTGTAACTAGATTCGTATGGAGGTGGCCAGCATGGTCGTCCCAATTAATTGATAAGCAAGTTATGTTTATATACAAATGTTTCTTTGCTCGACGTCCATCATGTCCAGTCGATGACGACTCCCAGAAATGATATGCTGCTGCACGTATATTTATATGTACAACATCCATTGAGTGTTTTGTTTTGACTACTAGGTAAATTAACATTCTTTCGTCAATATACACTATTATATTTTCCTTTAATAGGAAACCTTTTAAGTTATTTTTTGTAATACATATTCTATATGAGTATAAAAATAAGCCCGAATTCTTAACGGATTTTACTGGATTCTGTTTTTAACCGATATGTCTTAAAATATGAATTACAAATACAGGATTGTTGAAATTTATTTATGCTGTAATCTGTTGCCAAATTGTTTTAATGTTTGGCCAAGACCACTGTTTTTAGGTATAGGACAACCGAACAGAACCGTGAGAAAGGATTTATATTAAAAAGCCAGTCGAGTAGCCAGACATTTATTTGATTTAAATAAAAATCTATTTATGCCTTTGTTATTGAGTTTTTATCGATTTTGTTTGGCCGGAAATCGAACCAATCATTAGTCGCCCTTACTTGATGTATCAGAATATAATTGGTTAGATAACAAACCATTCGATAAATGCGACTGATTTCATTATATCGTAACCTCCCATGGTAATGTTATGGATCGCCAGTTCGATCCTACATGGACTGACACACGTGAGGTGCTAATTCAAGATGTCACCAAAATCCTCCGTTTCCCTCTAGTACGAAGAAAGATGATGCTGAAAATGAAAGAGCGTAGTTTTACTGCGATAATCGAAGAGCTTCCTCATGAAAATCGCGATATCAATAAAACTTTTCCAGTAGAATGAAAAACAAAAGTTAATTCCCACACGCTCAAGTTGCGACTTGAAATTTTCGCCCACTTTGTATTTACATTAATATACAGGGTGCGTAATGCATCTAACACCTTACGCACCTTTAGTAAAACCGAAAATAAAACTGTTAATGAATGAAACTTACAATTTTTCCCAACAAAACAAATAAACGTAATATTAGCCGAGGTTTCATTCTATATATCCTCCTTCGGCTTCTATCACTCACTCAATTCGAATCCGAAAGTGATTACAACCTCCGACAAGATTAAGTGGTCTTCACTCATTTCCTTCATTGCTCTAGTTATTGCTTCCATCAGAGAAGAGAATTTGGTGTTACGCAAATGCTTATTAACTCCCTTTTCAGCCACACCTAGCCTCATACGTAAAGGATTAGGGTTTGATGAGTTAGGAGACCATAAGAAGTTTGGTGTGACATGATGACTTTATCACCCTGGTGGAGGCTTTTCTTAGTCGGAGAAAAACTAAAGATACTCTTTTTCTCATGGTGCCTCAATTTAAGGGTCGTTTTGAATGCATTAACGATCTCCTTGAGTTGTATTGTTTATATAAACTTACGGCCTTGCTAAGAACGTATGAGATTTGTGCTATAGCCAGCAGATGTCTATCAACATCTACGATTAGAAATGATTGACCGGCGATGAAATCGCTACAATGTCCACAGGCGGTCCTGCTGTGTGCTTGTCTGTTTGCATATAGATATCTATACAGGTGTCGATCATCACGCTGAGACACCTACGACGAGACATGACTGACATCTACCGAATAAGTGTTTTGTATATAAACTTAATTTACCTATTAATAAATTGGGGTGGCTTGATTGTCACCTCCTAACCGATCTGGTGACATGAGTGACTTGACTTGTTCCGAATATTCGTTCGATGTGGCCTCGATAGACCTAACGTTATTACAATTTGTATCCGAGGTATTGATAAACAACATTCATCATTCTTCCTTCAGACACTTGAAGATTTTTGGTAAGATATCACGCATTGACTTCCCACGACTTTCGTCCATCATGCTATGCCATGTACTCTACTCACAAACTCAGGTGTTCTGAGTGAGTGAGGCCGACTTACCTTCATTGTTTTTATTCAGCAGCTTCTTTTCTAACTTTGCGAACGAAAGATCTGGCGAATTTAAGGAATCTTGCAATTTCTGAATCCCTGTGTTTCACTTTTATGGACATTTGCACAGCGTATCTTTTCATTTCATTAGTTATGAGATCTTCTAATATAAAAACATGTTAATGCCTTACGCGCCATGCATATGTAAGAATGATGACAAGATTATGCGCTAACGCTTTTTAAGGCACCAAGAAGCTTTTAATATTAATTTACCCTAATCGGAATAAGTAAGTTCTGACATAAAACTTCAATCTATCTCCCCTTTTATCGCTTTAGTGACGAGGTGTCCTTGAATTTTCATGCACGCATTATGAGATTTTAAAAGTGTATTTAAAAACACTTACAAAAGTGCGAAACCGATGATGAATACAACTATTTGGTGAACAAATATGTTGTCCCAGTGACTAGAAAAGTTAGTGTGGTGCTGCTTGCCTGTTTATTATATAGTAAAAGAATCCGATGAATGAAATGTGTGTTTTGATTTTAAAGATGATTTCTTTTTTATTAAAATGCTTAGAAATTCATAAAAATTCTTAAATAAAAGTTTCTTTATTTTATTTCTTTTTATTCTCGCTTATTTGAATTTCTTTTATTCGAAAGAATGTATTTACATTACGGTTGTAAATAGCACATAACACAATCAACTTACCACTACAAGAAACGGAATATAAGAGTTAGCTCTGGTATATTAAAGAGAAAAGTAAATCATAGCTATTTCCAAAAATATTAATTTTTAAAGCCCATTAGATAATAATAAATATATTTTGGTTGCTATTCCGCCTCCCTTTTAACTAAAGAGAGCGATAATTTTGTTTTATTGAAATTGACAAACTTAAAGCATAATCAAAAGTAGAGCCCTCTAAGAAGGCAGATCAGTTTCAAACACCTCCATATTTTTAATAACGTCTGAATCGATCCCCATCTGTTTTCTATCCATATATTATGTCTTAAAATTTTTGGCTACCACAGTAGATCTCGTTTGACCATCAAAGGTACCCATTACTATTTGAATCTATTTAGTCATTGTAATAAATTAATGTGGACCAGGGTCACGTTGAATAAGTAAAGTCAGGAAGGTGGTCTTAAAGCCACCCCAATTCACTCATAAACAAATCTGATTTATGTTATTGCCTAACAAACCAGAAGTCCCGGTTGCAATCTCGTGGAGACACTAATCTAGAGAACTCGGTAATATAGCAACTTAACACAGAACCTAATAACATATGGCAGAATACAAGGCACGTTATGGTAAACACGCGTGTATTAAGGGAAATAAACTCAACCAGTATCGACTTAAATAAATAGGCATAATTATTAAGTGTCTTTTATCAGTGGGGAAATTAAAAAGGAAATTACACTTTTATTTATAGAAGAAATACTGGGAGCGGGAGAAAATAATTATTATCTTTTCTAGCGTCTCCCTTTGTAGGAAATTCACCCATTGGTCTCTGAGGATGGATCGACCCTGAGGCGAGAAGGTTCATTCTTGTTCGAGCTGCATGCAACAGTACCATAACCTGATCTTTAACCTGAGATCTGGTGGAAGAGTATGAATAATATTACACTTATCAAGTAATGAATACAAAGAATGATAACGCTTATCAGTAGTGGATTCCGCCAGCCAGTATGGTGGAGGACTCAAGGGCCCTTACCGATTTCAGTATCCCGTGTCGATTTGTGATAATCGCGGCTACCCACTGGCGGTCCAGTCGATAACCGCAAGCATAAACCGTTGTGTTAACAGCAAAACCATCATTCTGACGGCATCTCCTCCTGTCCGACAGCATCGCTTCGTGCACCGTTCTCAACTTTCGACCCATTAACAACTCAGCCGGGGATTTCTCTTCTAACGCAGGATGCGGGGTTGGTCTGTATCCAAGCAAGATATTCTGCATTACCTCTTCCATAGTTCCCTCTCCCTTCGTTTCTTGTAAGCCTCTTTTTAGAGTATTGACGAACATTTCTGCCTGTTCGTTCGACTGGGGATGATAAGGAGGGGTTCTGACGTGTTCCATCGATCGTCGCTTATAAAACTCCTTGAAATCGACTGACGTAAGTTGTGTCCCATTGTCCAAAACTAGAGTCTTTGGCAATCCGTGTGTGGAGAAGATCCGATCCAGTGCTCCAATAGTTGTGCAGCTAGTCGCTACGGCTAGTGATACTACTTCTGGCCATTAAGAATTTGAATCACCAACAACTCAATAGGTATTACCACTTACTGGACCTGCGAAATCGACATGTAATCCGATCCGCGGAGTTTCTGTTTGTGACCATAATACGGGATGTTGGCAAATGGGGTTCTTTGCTGCTCGTTAACACTTGTCGGACTGACGAAAGAGATACTCGATGTCCTCATTCATGCCCGGGCAGTAAGCGTATCTTCTGGCTATTGATTTCATTCGGCTTATTTCAATCTGTCCGTAGTTCTTTTCCGTCGGTGTGAAAGTATGGGAGATGTGGGCGATCGTTTTTTCAGAGCCATCTGGAAAAATGTGGGAGATGACTGCACCGATCACGTGACCGGATACGTAACCTGCGAGGACCATAAGCAAAATTGGATCATAATGAGTCAGCAGCAGCTCCGAATTAATTTTTCGAACGCCTCTTCGCATGCGGATGACCATTCCCACGGCGTATTCTTGTGCAGAAGTTAATTAAGGGGACCTCTGTGTTCGTGTAAAGCGGGTAAGAAAGAATCATAATAAGGTATTAACCCAAGAAAAGAAGGAAGCGAATTCAAATTTTTCAGAACAGGTATCTTGGCAATAGCACGAGTTTCATCGAGATTGGGACGGCGGCCAGTTAAATCAAAAATGAAACCAAGAAATTTAACAGAATTTAGGAAGAATTGGCATTTATCAGTCCGAAGGTGGAAACCATATTTTTCGATACGGTTGAGGAGTTTTTCGATGCAGCCTTGAAGTCCCCCCTCTGATTCTCCAACTACGATGATGTCGTCCAAGTAAGCTGTCGTACTCACTAGACTCGATATCATGTTGTCCATAATGTGCTGAAAAATCGCAGGGGCTGTTTTGATTCCAAATGGCAGTCTCATATATTGGAAAAGCACCCGATGAATGTCAATCGTTAGGAGCTGACGACTCTCTGATTCTATGTCTACTTGAAGGTAGGCATCCGAATGATCCATTTTTGAGAACCTTCCACCATTCCTCGACCATTTTCATAGCCGCAATAGGTACCGGTCTTTTCGGACGGAACACACAATTTGCTCCTGGTTTTAGAAATGTTCTGGTGGTAGTTTGTGTACACTTTCCCAAGGTGTCCTCAAACACAGTTGCGAATCGCTTCATCATCTCCTTTATTCGCACTTGTGGGCAGGTTACACTTTGTATTTTCGGCTCGAGGACGGTAAACATGTCAATCCAATCCAACCTTGATACCGCGATTAACCACATAATGTACAGTGACGGCGGTTTTTCCTTTGAAGGTTGCCTCACATTTCATCTCTCTCGACAGTTGTACTGCATCACCTGAGACACTAGGTACTTTAAAATGAACAGTATCTATCTTGGGGCAACCAAGAGCTTTCCAGGCTTCGTTTGAAACTATGGTGATGTCTGACCCAGTGTCGAGCTGCAACTCAAGAAATATCCCATTAATGCATGAGGTTTCATAGAGATGTCAACTTACATTACTCGCGTCGTGGTTAGTACGCCACGCACTTGGCGATGTTGAACCTGATAGGGGCTTCTCCTGTAGCATGGGTAGAGTCGCCGTTACTTGCTCTGGCGGAATCCCTTCTTGTGTTCGTACGAATTGCACTCCTAACGCCGATGTTTAAACAAAGGATAATCTCTATAGAGGTAAAAATGGTCATAACATCGGCACCTCGGTTTATGATTACGGTTATTGGGATACGCCTGATGTGTCTTAGGCCGTGGCATGGGTTTTTTTTCAGTCGATCGGTCAAGTTTGGGTTTCTTGATTAGACATGTTCGAGTTCCATTGCTTTCTATCATGTTTGGGCCAGCAACGAGACTCTGAAGGTTATTGTATTCATTCAGCAGACTGTGTAACATAACATCTGGGTTCAAATTTAAAGCAAGTAACAATTTCGGGCAAATTTCCACGTAACACTCGGGACGAAGACCTTAAATGAATAAAAAGCATCTGAATTTATCCTTCTTTAGCGGCCCACACGAGAATGCATTGTACATTCGATTCACAATGGCCATCCACTTGTGAATATCTTCTCTTCACCAAATGTAGGCACTTATAACACCTATTGAAAAGAAAGATGTCACCAAACACCTCGCACTTTTAGACTGTCTCCTCGAATATCAACTCCTTTGGCGAAAGTGATAGAAGATGGGCTGGATAGAGATCGCGGTCACTTTTATTGAGCTTTCTGAACTGCACAGGGATTCTCGTTTCGTCTGCTATCTCTGCCGTAAGATTTTCATAAACATCCCGATTACGAGCATACCACATCCCAAATATTTCACCTACAGAGGGTTCACAATGTAGTCTTCTGTGTCCTTATCAGGTTTCGATGAATTCATTTGTTCCATAATGCTTCGAACAATGGCCGCCATTTTCGCGGTTTCGATTGAGTCCATCACTATGTGGCAAACTAGAAGTCCGATGGTAATATCGCAGAGTAGTTTATTTACAAAACTTCTACTCATGAGACGTCAGTAATTTCTTATCAATTTTGCCTCCGAGTGCTGATCTGCATACGTACAAATACATTTGCAAAGCTGGACCACCAACGGATATTGCGATCTACCACTTATCGATCCATAGCAGACACTATTTTTGTTCAAGTTTGATAAAATTTTTAATAAACAACCATGTGATTGCTGAATCGTTCAATGGATTATTTTAATTTCAACATATCCACTCAAGAAAATTTTTAAACATAGAAAATTATCAAGAGGAGTCCCTTTCACTCAAGGCAAATTATACTAAGACAGATAGATTTCCACCGTGATTCTCTTCATGCTGAATGTACCGCATAAAGATGCGAATTCTTTAATTCTTATGTTTATAAAATTTAAAAAATTAGGAGAGTTAAAGCGTTTTATGCTTTTTGCGAAGTTTTCTCAGTAAAACGATGAAAATAACTTGGATAATATCATTACACATCTAAATATAAATAGTTATCGGGTTTATTCTTTTCAACTCGTTTACCGTTTACCAAATGTAAAAACTAATGTTTTGTGCAAACTAGATTACCTCATTCACAAAAAGTGTTATGTAAATTTACCTGAATTTAAAATTCGGATTAATTTAGGAATTAAATTGACCAATTTCAATTAAGAAGAAATTTATAAATTAATAATGCCTTGTTCAATAAACTAATTGCTTATTCTCTGTGGTGCTTATTTTAGCAATGTTCCAATAAACCATCATAAACTTTGACCGCATAACTAATTTGAAAATGTACTGGACGGTCGTATAAATGTTTGTGGTTGACTATTGTTTAAAATTCAATTCAATTCGATAAATTCTATTCTGTTCTATTTCTATTTTCATTCTGATATTCAAAATGTTATCAATTTATTGATAAATTTATTTAGTTGAATTCCTATTTCTGCATTATGCAAGATATATGACAGGGACTTTATTTACATGTCTAGGTAAGGAAGTCAAAAATAACGTCGACATTTCCATAAACAGGCACAAAAGCCTAGGTTGAATTTTAAAGTTTTTAATGGAGTCGAAATTAAGCATTATATACGATCAACCTATATTAGTTAGGCAGACATACCAAAGCGGATAACGTAAATAAAATAATAAAAATAAGGGATAATAACGATTTATAAAATATTTTTTACAGACATCCAGGGAAAATAGAATTCTGCATACTTTGGATATTTAACACAAATTATTCATTTGAACAAGAGAGTGGGTTAATCAAATTAACCAATAGGTGTAGTCTGTATTTGTTCTTAAGTGGTAAGTTTTCCCATGTTTTTAATTTATCGGTTTGAAATTTATCATAATTTCTTAGCTATTCGCTTTCTCGTTATATATTTTACTTCTGATTTCTCTGTTCATGCGTTAGTTTAGTTGTGGACGCTGAATGTGAATACAATTTAAGTCTTTCCTAAAACCAATTGTGTGTCAATACGAATTTTTTTAATTAGATGTCACAAAAGCAAACTCCAAGGGATTTCCTTAAGCTCATTATTGGCCGCCCTGTATCAGTGAAGTTGAACTCCGGGGCAGATTACCGTGGTGTTCTCATTTCACTTGACGGTTACATGAATGTAGTTCTTGAGCAAACTGAAGAATACGTCGATGGCCAGCTTAAGAATAAGTATGGAGATGCATTCATCCGTGGAAATAATGGTAAGTTTGTGATTTTCTATCAGTATTCGTTCCTTAGTTTTTTACATCAGCGCACAAAAACGGGGAGGATTAAAGTAATTTTGTGTGAAATCATTTTATTTGTAAATAAACACATATGCACGTCTACCCATTGTGTTTTAAGTAACGATTATGGATATGAATTTGCTTTTGATGACTAATAGCTTTGTTTTTCATGCGCATTGATTTTATTGAGTGATTTTCTTTAATTTTTAAAGCTTAAAGACTATTTTTTTGGGTGGCTTATGGAGAGTGATTTGACACTATTTCAGCGCTCAGTATTTAATATTAGGCAGTGAATAAACACGTTCTCGTTTCTCTATTGAAACTGTTCACCTGTGATTTTAGCCAAATGTTAGTGCTGAAAGTTTCCAATTTTCAGCCTTCGCATTTATTTCTTTTTGTTGGTATTCGGATCTGCGGATAAGGGACTTCTAATACTCGTCTTAAATTATTTGGTATTCATATGTTTCTTATGGACAAATGTTGTTATAAACCTAAAGGATGGCACATAGAACTACTCCGCAGAAGATGCGTCTAGAATCTGAGGAGTGGAGTCTAGTTAAGTTGTCCCTTTAATCGATCTTCGCTACAAATGGGGACGGCAGAATTGGACAGGAGGTGGTTGATTTTTGGGGAGTGGGGACCAAGATAGGTGTTGTATACAACAGATTGTGCAGAGATACAGCTTTGTTATAGGTAGTGAGTATCAACAAACGGGTTTCAGAATTTTGTACGCCCGTAGTCTATGAGGTTAGCGGACAATGGTTCAGTACCGGTTAGTGCAACTCAAACGAGGGAAGTTGCCAACCACGTTGGTTATGTCTGGCTAACGTAAGGATTGGCAGAATTCAAGTTTACCGTGATACCACCCCCCTACTCTAAAACGGGTATTGTTAAATACTTTCTTAAAGGGCTTGAGAATTATAGCAGTGCTGAAATTCAGTGCATAGATGGCATTTGAATTCACATTTACAGACGCTAACAACGATTAAAAATAGGAGTTATGGCACATTTTAGGCCATTATGACTCTTCTACATGATTATCTGAGAGCGAGTACACGCATCGTTGTGCGACAACGTTTAAGGTTATATTTTGGAAACAATTACCTATGAAGGTTACAACCTTATATAACACCAAAAATATAGAGGACTACAACCAGATACTCTTAATACGAGAGAACGAAGAGAAGAGGTAAGATAACAAACGCAGATTAATATGCGGCTTTAGGCAAGGGGTCGAGTCATAACTAAACATAGTGAAACACAATACGCTGTTGGTGTTAAACAGGAGAAATAAGATAGTCGAAGTAAGATGAGAGTTAATTATAAGTCGGTGGTAGGGTCAACAAACAATACAGTAAGTCAAAAAATCTATCAAAGAAAATCCCCATTTCTGAATCACCCATTTTGGTTGCGATCTTGTCATTCATATGAACTTGTGTACGCGATATAAGATGCATCACCGATGTTTATTTCTATTTAACTTCCCCATACTAGAAGTTAAAGAAATTGAGAAGTTCTATTATATTAAGGTCAGTGTAAAATCCTTTATCAACATCATTCAATCCGTGCACTAGAGGAAAGGCAAGAGGTTTGTAGAAGTACTTTGTATTAACACTCATGCACGTTGATCCAGCCAATCCGGGATTCCGTTCGTTTAAACAAAATTTCAGGGGCATTGGTTGCAAGACGTGTTGCAGTCAAGTTACATACGAATAATAATTATTATAATGGACTCCCTGATCGGATTTGACATCATAATCATAAAGTCAAGAATAGGATGGAGGGGTTATTGACTCACATATTATTATAAAGAGTCGTCGACTGCTACTAGAAATCAAGTATCAAGGGAATTATGACCTCATACATTATTAACTATTAAATTAAGTTACCTAAACCACGACTTTTGTAACTCGATTCGCTAAACAGCTCTAACATTAGACTATAAGTGTTATCAATCGAGTTCCGATAACGTTAAGACCAAGTGTGTATAAATGTATTCAATAAGTACGCGAAATATCACTGTATTGAGAATTCAATAAAGTGTGTTATGGCGCTTATGCTGAAGGGACGTAAAATGCATGGGTTTGAAAAATAACTAACTATAAAGATCTTGCAGTACTCATGTACTATGATTTACAGGCCTGCTCTTTATGTTTTGCTCGCCCACTAATTGACAACGACCAAAGAATTGTCCATTTCACTTTTGTCCAACCCAACTGATGGTCTTCTTATCCGTTAAGTAATTTTGCTTCCTGTTTGACTGAGGAAGACCGTTATTTATACGGGGAATATCTAACCTGATTCGGTTTGACTCCGAAAGTAGCTTGGGGTTCGAACTACTTTAACCTCCAGACATTTAGATGAGCAAGTGTGCACCAAGTTATTGGCAGAAATAACTTGAAACTTGGCTTAAATTGATTCCATGACCGCCAAGAAAAGTCATGTAAATCTCAAAGACATGATGGAGTTTCAAGTGGTTTAAAGAATTTTTAGGTGGTCATTTCTTTCTCTAGATATTTTGATGAATCTTTGGCCCATGATTTAAAAAGTGGTGATTATTTAGCGATAGCATACACGTCAAAGCACTCAGCCAACCGATCAATAAGTTACGGTTTCACAAATTCCCAACGCTAAATATGATAAAATAGCAAAACTTTCAGCTTATTTTTACTGAATATATATATATGATATGTGATTTCCCATTTTATAAGTTTCTCTTCCATTCGCGGAATCTGATTAATAAAATTTGTAACCCACTCGTTTATATGATTTTTTTCTGGTGTAAATTTTGTTCTTTAAAGTTATAAATTAATCATAAAATTGGATGACGGGGTTCAAAATAAAACCAATTTAAGTTCTGAAGAAATATTTCGTCATTTAGCACATCGTATTATTTAATATAAGTAGGATTTACTTATTACGGGGTAAAAATCTAAGCCCATTTAATTTAATTCCATGACTAAGTACTGAAATCAATATTTTATTATTCTGAAAAGTAAAAGTAATGTAAAAGTGATATTAATTATATCAAAGGTTAGCAGAAATGTTAAAAGTATAAAGCAATATACGCAAGCTAAAAATAAGTGAAATTTGATTAACTGATATTAGAGAGAATAAAATCTGACATAGATATCAAATTTTAAATATCAAAATGGACAAACAACAGACTTTAGCTTAAAAATTAACAACTGGAAAGGACAAGGCTGTGATCACTGATCTGGTCTCAAAATGGTCTTTTAATAGAAAAATATTAAATTTTGAAAATATATAAAATATCAAAAGAGAAATTTAATACTCATGGCTGTAAAATAAGAAATTGAATGAATGTGGTGTGAAAACTCATTCAATTAAATCAAATAGCCAATGAGCCTCGATTGTCATAGACATGAACTCACCCAAATACACAGAGGTCAAATAATGAAAATCGAGCTTTGAAACATTAAGATAAAACAATGTGAATTGTAGCTTTGATAGGAAATTTGACTGCTTAAAGCATCTCGATTTCAAAAAAAGCAAAACTTAATATCCGGACTTCTTTCATACACACCCTCACTTGCTTTTTCGCGTATTTAGACCTTATTTACGAGTAATTGTAGGACAATATTTCCCTTTCTCTGTCCTCTTTTTAGTGTGAAACTAAAAGATATGTGTCTCTTTGCCCAACTCGCAGGATCTAAAGCCATCACGTTGGTGTGGAAATAGGCTGAATAGTGATGTGTACAAATTACAGATTTTGTCTCATTTCCAATAATCTAAACTCATTATCAAAATTATTGATAGGCTTATGACGGTGATATATTTGTTACCTCATAAGCAAAGATGAAATTACAAAACTGTTAAATAATCCGAACCGGATCTTATTTAATTGAGCTATAAGTGGAATTTTTCAGAGCATTAAATAAAATTAATAGAATGCATTATTTGGATGGCGAAATGTAAAAGAGTCGTTGTGAAGAACGGATAAATAAACGAACTATCGGCAAGATAACTAGTCGATTGAACCACCAAATATCGCCATATTTCGATTTTTACGTTAGCTGTCCAAACATTTAACATTATCAAGGTAATTGCCAATTCTCTTTAATTTTTCGTCTAACATGGAAATGGGACCATTCAATAGGAACGCGATTTTATTTTGTTATATGACTAAAATTAAGACTGAAATACTAAAATAGACCAACGCTTGGAGAACCAAATATTCACAATTTATAACGCCTTATGTTTAAAATCTGCTTCGTACATTACCCACTATATAGGTCTGTATTTTTACTATTTCATAAAACGCTGGTATTAGGAAGATGGCTAAAGATTTGAGAAAGCACCTTATATTAAAGTTCAAGCGCGTCAGTCTGCCCGGAAATCTCCTCATTTAAGGAATATCTCAAGGTTAGTAGCTATAGGAAGTATATTGACCTTTTGCTCATCTGGGTTATCTGTTAGCGCGAATTGCTTATCGATTTTTCTCTAGTTCTTTGGGTTGTTTATAAGACGGGTGCTCCAGCCCTTAAGTAATTCATCAATTTCTTCCATTATCTAACACCTTCGTTATGAGCTCCGTAAACCAATTACAATCAGTGCAACCTCCCCATCTATGCCCAAAGTGCACCAATATTTTGGTTATTGCTTTTTGCTCGACTCGGCCTTGTGATTACTTAGTAGATCTGTGAAAGCGCTCTCTGTCTTAATCTTCATTCCTTCAATTATCTCTTCTGGGATTGCCGTCTTCTAATGAACCCTGGTCTCATCTCAATCCTCGTTCCTCTCTCAAGCTCAAATTTCTACCGCTCAGGTTTGGAATCTGAAACGTAAAGGCTGTTGCCTACTGTTAACAATTATTTTCCAAAGGAATATCTTATATAAACTGCTTTTCTCTGCAGGACATGTAAATTTAGTGTAATGTAAATAAGTTCCTTTGAATAAAAAGGAATCAAAAGAACCAAGAGTTAAAGGGTGGTAAACAAAGAATCTTACGTATCAGAATTATTTTGGGAAAATTATTATTTTCTTATATGTAACATAAATAGAGTCCATCTCCTATATGTCCATAGGTTAAATCGAGAAGATTTACTAAGTACACCAGTTCGCCTGTCCCATGATTGAAAAAATTTGATATATCACTTTAATTTTGAAAAGTAATGATGCAAATGTAAGGAATCACTTGAGCTCGTTTTATATTTCAAAATACGTTAAAACAACATTTGGTCATTGGATTGAACAGTTAGAGTTTAAGCAATAAAATGTTGTAATTGATTTGCGTTAATGTTTGCAAATTAAATGATAGGTTTTATTTATAATAGTATCTCTTTTATTTTTTTCGCAAATATAGCCTGTCTTCAAAGAAATAAATTAGCAAAAAGGGCAGGGAAGTATCAGGTTGCAATAGAAGTTCTGTCCATATTTTAACTTCGAATTAAAGTGAAGATTTTGTCAAAAATACATTTATTTAATGTTCAACACAGTCATCATTTTTATGAATTACATCTTCCCATCTTACCATAAGCTTTCCGACTCCTTCTTTATGGATGTTAGCCAGTTCGGACTCAAATAAAGAAATTAGCTTCATTTCGACCTCTTCTCTTGAAGTAAGCCTTTAAAGTTTCATTAAATGGTTCTATAAGCCCCTGAAAAGATGAAAATCGGTTGGCACAAAATCTGGAGAATATAGTGGGCGATGTATGAGATTTTTGGTTGCTCTTGAAGTGTGGCATTGTCATGATGCAGAATCACTCCTTTTCGATTGATCAAAGATGGCCGTTTTTCCTGCCCGTTAACTGCTTTTAAACGACCTAGCTGCTAATATTAAACTTCAGATGTTGTTGCTTGATTGTCACCCATTAGTTTATAATAAATAATTCCCACTCACCATCCAATCCACCATACACACAAAGGAATTTTTTCGGGTGCAGTGCTGAATTGTCCCGGTTTGGAAGTGGAATTGGCTTTGGACCACTGTCTTGACTTGGCCACTGTCTTTTGCGCTTAACATTGTTGTAAAGGATCCACCACTTCTCGTCGCTGTCAGTTATGACTGGGTGTAAAAAAGGTGTGAAGTTCAGTTCACAAGAACGCAGTGAAACGTTACAGGTCACACAATGTTGCTTGTTCATTTCTGACAAATCGTGTGAGGAGGAGGGAGGGGTGGGAGAGAGGGTCATTTCCTAGCCTTTGAGACTTTGCCAAGTCTCTTTATTTCTCTATATATGGTTATATAGCGGCTTACGTGAGAATTTTGTTCAGTTTTCTAGTAGTGCAGGTTGAATTTTCATAAATGACAACTTACAATTACTCAGAATGAAGTTTTTTTAAGCATCCTGCCCTGGGTTCGACTTTCAGGCTGAAGTCATCCTTTTTGAAACCACCTACAGAAAGCCACCTCCTTTTATTCATAACATCATTTGCATAAGTGTCTTTGAGTATTTTTGCTGCTCAGCTTGCCGTATTTCCTTGATAAAATCCAAACAGCAAAATACGTCTGATATGCTCTATATTCGGAGTGTCCAATAGGGCTAGAAATAGTTATTAATAGCGATAATTATCACACAATCCGAAAGAAGAAATAACATTTTATTAATGACCATAGATAAGCATACAACATTAACAGGCTAAACTGAAGTGATCGTGCCCTAAACACATAGCTCAAATATTGGACAGAACTTCCGTCACAGCCTGATAAATTTAAGAGGAGAAAGAGAATATATTTTATAAAACATGTTATTTAAAGATGGTGGTAAATTTATATGGGAAAATCCAAATTTTAAGTATTGTCTTTTCTTCTGACTACACAGATAGCAGCCACTAGAGCTGCCAACACTATAAATGCTGGAATAAAAATATTTGCTCCGACGGCGATTAAGCTGGTCTTCAATACATCAAATATAGCTTCGAAACAACCCTACTTTAAACGAGGGTCATTATGGCATCGGAAACTACAAATCTGTGAAGAATATCCCCCACAGAAGGTTTTTTCTCTCTTACAGCATCGCTTTTTAGGTTCTTTCCAATCAATAGGTCCATAAACTTCATAGCTAAAACAATATAAGCATACAAAGAGGATTTCAACATGCTTTATCCTGTAGTGTTCTCAGTGCATCTTCCGCTTCGGGATTTTCAGCTTTTTCAATTTCTGTAATTGCCTGATTGAAGAAATATTGTAGAGCTTCTTCGCATATAAAAATGAGTAGTCGACTTTGAAGGATGAATCCCTCTTCTCCGAAATATTTATCTTACACCATTCCTAATCATCACCAAATTTGATTATCTTACTTTTATAGTAATGTCTGTAAACTTTTAACCTTTCCTGACCCAAGCACTCCATAGANCGGACGATAGTAGCAGACACCGCATGGTCGGCCCTGCTATTAGCCAGTCTTGTCCGCACTGGCCCTTCCTTTCCTACAATCTTCCCGATCAATTAAAGCACGCATACAATTATATCCTTATGCGTGTCCTCACCCAAAGTGTCGATTCTAAATAGCCTCCATTAGACACACAACACACACACACCAGTTGACCCTAGCTCGTCCAACACATCTCCCGTTGCTCAATCCTTCTCCTCCAATTCTCTATTTTCCCTTGAGACTCTGTACTGAGCTTTGTTCAATACAACCTGGTCAACGTAATCCTTGGTGTTCTTTTTCTTTCATTTACTGTTAGCCATCTGCCGCTACATACTGGTGACCCTCAACAATCTGGTGGCCCTCTACAAACTGTTGACTCTGCCGCTACAACTTCATTCGAAGTATACTTTGTCCTTGTAAATTTTAAGCAATACTCCGCCTAAGATTTCATCGATGATAATTATTCCAACTGCAATAACTGATAAAATGGTGAGGGCTTCATCAAAAAATATTTCAAATTGTAACCATAATAGTAGATATTTTTTGGGTTTTTGAGCGCCCCAACAACCCAGAAATCCAACAGCAGGAACCACAAATCCCAAAACTGTGATGAAAATCAATTGATCTTGTCAGAAGATATATTCCAAAATCGGACATGACACCTTCAGCAAGAAGAATAATAAAAATGCTTGCAAGAATAATGTAATTGAAGGCAACGAGGAGAAATCGCAGACATTTTGCAGACTGAAAGACTTTTGCTTAGAAATGACAACAATAACATTTGTAAAAGTATTTGCATTCTCATGATTAACCAATCATGAGTGGAAGTAATTAAATTTTTGCGAATCAAGCAACCGACTGCAGTATTTTCTGATGTTAGGTTTACAATAAACAGTTGATATGATCTCTCAAGTGTTTTGACAATAAAATGAACATGATTGCTTTGATGATCCGAGTACTATAAAGTCTAGTTATGTGTGGAATAGTATTTATAAACACTAACATATGTTTATCAGATTCAGAAAGTTGATAACGCATGTGGACATTCATGGGGTCGATGGGCATGTTTTGGTGTTCTCGGAAGTTTAATCTATCAATTGCAGACGCTAATCAAAATAAGAGAGTAAGTATTCTCTTGATATGATTACGTATACTTCACCGGTCAATAATAAATAAAATACCTTCATGGGTAATTCTGATGAATCTCATAACAGGTTACAAGTGAAAATTGTAAAATACTTGATATATAAAGCGATTTCTTCATTGTAAGACTAACTCTTAAAGTGCTAAGAATCTCTCAACTGACAAGGAGATGACGACCACCTTCCTAAAATCAGAAGTTTAAGATTTGAGCGAAACCACCAAATTAATTAAACAACCGCGAGGAATGATAGATAGGGGAAGAGGTAAGATGAAAATAAAAATCCGGAAGTATTGGCTATAGGCGTCTTTTGTTAGTCTGACGGCCAACCAATGAAATAATATTCACCTTACATTTAAAACAGAGTAGGGATATGAGTCAATATGGATTTACGGATTTGTAAGATCTCAGTATAATCTACATGATAACACATAGATTATAAGTGCGGTCAGAGAGTTTGTTCAAGTAAACACTTCTTATATTTGACCAATTGAAGGTAGGGTAATTTCTTAAGAGGACAAAGGTAGGTGATAAAAGGGAGGCAGATAGGAGAACGATGGAAGGTGGAAAGAAACTTTGCCGTTGAAATCATTGCAAAGAGGATTACATAACAGAGTAGCTCGCATATTTCAGTAAATCAGAAATTATGCTTAGGTTGGTTTTGATGGATAAATAAGTAACTCATAAGAGCTACAATGCAATTTTACAATTTTCAGAAATTCCATTCCTGATTTTTCGAGTGATGTTCAAAACTTGATGATCTCTTGATGTAGTTTAATGGTTGGTCATTTGTATCTTCCTTAGTCGATGGGCAGATTTATAAGACTAGTAAAAGCATTTAAACCTAACAGAGTTCAGTAGAGTTCACACAAGGCGTCAATCAACGGTTGCCGCCGGAGATGACAAGAAATTACGGGTCTTGACAGTGACAACAGATACAGCACGTATTACCTGAGATCGCTACCTTCAAATAGCGATCACACACGAGTTTAAACACTCACTGAACACTTGAGCACTACCACATATGTTTGCATCTACAACTGCCTCAGAGCCAATGCAATTGATAAGAAGAACGTCGAAGTGCTTTAACCCTAAAATTCTCCCTAGCCCATTTAGAAAAGTGTTTTCAACACTTAGCTTCGGTGGAGGGGTAGGATCATAGAACTTTCTTTGTGGGAAAATCGAATTATGCCACACCCTCTATTAGCAAGAATCGGGAAATTCGGTAGTCTAATCATGAACATTGTCTGAACTAATTTTCAAGATGTCAGGAGCAGTGTGCACCCGCATACCTGTAAAACAGAAGACTTGAAACCACATGCGGAATGTGAATGTCTCTTTCCGAGAAATGACAGACTCTGCAGTTTTGGGTCACATTTAGCGACATCCTTTTTAAAACTCTATGTGTACGTACATTCCCAGTTGTAGAAAAGTAGTAAATTTGTTTTATATTAACAAAAGAATAATAATGGGTATAACTGAATTGGTTTTTTACTACCATCTTTTACACCTAAACAAATAATTCATTTAGCTCTTTATTGTTAACATTACCATTACCATTACCACTACCTTTATGTCCCCTCAAAACAAACTTCTGTCGAGTCATTCCCGTTCGAATCTTCTGCTTAGTCTCAACTGCCGATTCGTTGATTTAATCGATTACTTTTCAAATGTATTATTTTATTACGCTGTCTAGACGTTTAGCCTCACACTTAACTAGAGTATTTGTTAATCATAAACGATATATTCATATATATACTACTTATATACATATGAATGTATAAGTAGTCATCTAGATCTGATTGAATTAGGTTTCATCAATGGCGAATTTCACACTTACAGTTTTTTTATGAAACAGAAATGGTAGAAAAAATATTTATCACTGAGTATATTAAAAGAATACAGATTTGTCTTTAAAGCAATCGATTTCTTATAATATTACTTGAAATAATTCACTGCCATAAAAGATCATATAAATCCGAATCATTTTCTGGTGGTTGGCAAAAAATTCCTCAGACAAAATTTTAACAAATTCAGTTAATTTATTTTTTTGCAATTTCCATTATTAGTTTACTGGGATTCTCCCCTTGGTGTTTAACCAATAAAGATTGCCATACAGTTCCTAAGAGACGATTGTAATACAAAAACTATTCAAGAGTTCTTCTGAGGAGGAATCGTGCTTGCATCAATTTTCTTTTTTAATTTGCAGTTTCGAACGCTTTTACACTGAATGTTCGTGTCCGTGTTCATACCGACTTTCTTGGCGATAGAAAATATATCAGCGTCCACATTCTTATGTTTTCTTTCACGCTGTCAAATTCCAACTATGTATTCTCTATTTTTATTCTGTTATTCAAATAAATACTATTATTATTCCTCATAATATATCCTTCTGGTATTAGCTCAGTGGTCAACGTATATGTCTGTCGAGTCGGAGGTCACCCACACCTTTAAAGTCAAGTCACAAGAAGAGATAGCAAAATGCGAATTCCCCATAAGAGTGGCTACAGAAATTCCCTCTATCGAAATCGTCGGTGAGAGTATGAGGATAGGTGTACGTTTAAATGAAAAGAGAGAGTTATAGGAAAGAGGAGAATCAAAAAATTTGTCTAGACATGACAGACAGGGACTCAATAGGCGAAAAATCAAGGTATTTTCATTAAAAATGTGACGAAAGAGTAATTTTGGAAAATGTATAAAAAGTCATCCTTTAGGCTAAAGAAAACATGAGGGTAGGTGCTGAAAGGATGAGTGCATAATTGGTTGCGGACAGTCCAGACCTGATATAATATTACTACATCATTTTCTCTAATGGATTTTGCTATTGCCTAATCTACGGACAGTAGTAGCTTACTTGTTGCCTAACTGTGATGCTTATCAGTGAGTAAATGAGAGAGGAACTTGCATCGGAGACAGCAGTCAGAGGTCTGCAAAGTCAGGGATAATAGATTCGTTGTCCGTCAGTGCGCACTAAGTGAGCGAAATGTCCAACCAAGCACAGGCAAATAAGAGGGTGGCAGAATTTGAGTTTCTCACCGGTAAAGGTCAATGATACTAACCCTCTACTTATCAGGAAAATCAGAAGCCGAATTCCTAATATTACTCTGGAGTTATAACACGGGTGGTTAAGGTCTATTTAGAACAACAGTTAAATTTATGAATTAGGATATCAGGTAAGTGTTTCCAGTAAACAGTAATCCATTTTACATGCTCTTTGCAAATATATTTCGGTGAATTTCAATTTCAAACAATTCAAGCACAATTCTAATCAATTATTAGTTAAACTGTTAATAAGCAAGATAGTTATACATGATATCTCAATATATATGATCTGCCTATCCTTTAGTGCAATGAAACAATGTAATTACAAATATACGCATTCAATTTATAATGAAATGATCGATGCTCTAAATAATTAAAAGGAGTACCTATGGTGCGATAATAGGCTGCATATGCGATGAAATTTTAACCGTTGCCTTGGTGAAAGAACACAAAGTTTTTTTACTCAGAGGCATCAATTGTAGTTATTTACTTGAGCATGAAAAAGCCAAATACAAAAGCTGCAGGTTTAATGCATCCTATGGTGATCCTTCTTGCATCGAATCCAATTACGTGCCGCATAATTTTAAGGTTGATTATGACAATACAACCTTAACGCATGAAAATTTGGAAAAAGGAAGTGCAAAGAGTGCATATATCTTGTGGAATAAACCTGCAATGATTTTCCCCTAGTTTACAGCACCGAATAAACGGATTTATCCAGTCCATTGATCCATAACACCCATAGCAATTGAAATAAGGGAAATATCATTGTAATTTACCAGCTTAATAAATTCAGCAAATATTTGCTGCATTTAACAAATCCTTTCTTTAGTCAACATCGATTTCATAGATAGTTTTAATGAGGTATTTATCGAGAACCATTCTCAACTATATTCAGAATGAGTAATCATTGCAAATATCACAAGAATATCACAAAAAATTAATACAAAATTAATAAATCAAGAGCCATGGCATACTATTCAAAAAAATATTAATAGTAAAATATTTCATACCAAAGTGAGAGCGGGTTTATGGAGACTTATCAATTCGAAGCATTTTGAGCAACCGATAAGTGCTACAAGGAATCATGGGGCTACCTGGTGTTAATAGAAGCAGGGAGATTATTCCAAACTCCCTGGCTCTGATCATTAAATTTACTCCAGACCCGAAGAGGAAGAATTCAGAAAGCTAGCTTGTTGAAGGATAGCTGTCATTAGAATGCTATCATTAAAATTGGTAGGCACTGACCCAAGATTTTCGTGATTGAAATGCCTCAAAACAATATACTGAGTCTATTTTCTGTGTTGTACTACTCTGTTGAAGGGAAAAAGGCAACACTTTAGAAGGTAAAATATTTCGACATAAATACAATTTTACATGGTATTAAAATGGTGGATAGGTAAATGGAGAAAAGAATTCTATTTACTGTATTTTTAAGGCCGCCTATCATTCTAGGACCATAATCGGTAGGGCATAATAAAGATTTGCATGGTTAATATGGTTTCATTAAGTAATTCTCAACTGTTGCTCAAAACGTTCAGCTTTTTTATAGAGTGTTTAAGAGTTTTAGAGATAAATTCCATAAACTGAAACTGTCATCCTCATAGCTGGACCAGTTCATTGATAAATAGGAACATTTCTGGAGATCTCTCACTCATGTACAATAAATGTCATCTCCATAAGATGATTGACTGGTAGAGTGTAGTAAGCAGGGCTTAATAATCGCAGTTCCCTTAAACTCAGGGTCGACGGTTGTATGTTGTCGGGTAATACATTTACAAAAATTTGGGACCACGGTGAAATTATGAAAAATTTTTAACAATTTTGAGGGCATGTAAGGTAAAGCTAATTTTATAATTTGCCAGAGTCAGACTTAGATTTATATTCTTTAGAACTAATGATCTTAAAGACTAACAGGATACAATAAACTATCAAAAATAGAGTAAATAGAATTCTTTTCTCCATTTACCTATCCACCATTTTAATACCATGTAAATTGTAATTATGTCAAAATATTTTAGCTTTTAAAGTGTTGCCTTTTTCTCCCCAATAGAGTGGTATAATAGAGAAAATAGGCTCTATTAGATGTTCCATTTTCATATCACCTGCTGACCTAAGGATATTACAGATAATCTTATCAGAAACAGACAAATATGTTGTGCTATAATTAGATTTTCTGGACATATTTGAATGCAGATGGACAACTAAGACGGCATAAAATAAATATTTAGGAAAGATGGATCTAACACACAATGTCATTAAACTCATATAAAGCACAACACCTTAATATAGCTGTAGTTACAACTAACTCAGATTTGGTACAGGGCAAAAGAGTTAAGCTCCAAGACTTGTAGAACTTAGACTCGTCATACAGTTAACTGATGAAAGTCAGCTACCACCAGAAAGTGTTCTTCCGACTAAACGTCAAGATGTCAACAACAATATGCATTCATATATTGATGAGAATGACGGATAACTGTCCCCTCGGTTGTGAATGAGCCATCCTGAGAAAGGGCTTCGTGCCATTTTTGTCAATGTTGAATCACTACAGTAACCATGATCTTAAAACATATAATAAACAACTTATTGGTATGGCAAGAGAGAATGAAAGGACATCAAGTCATACTCGTAAATGAAAAGGTGGGCAAAGAAATATTAAAGGATAGAAAGTGAGGGAGTAACCTCCCTGCTACTTCCGTCTCAAGCACCTGGTAAACTTATTTATACATATATATATATATATATATAGTCCTAGCTACTGGTTTTCTGAACTTCTGCACTGGATTGACCTATTTCCAATTCCTTGGTAGCAAAATAATTGGTGAATTATCACAAACATTGATCACAGAATGGGATTAAGATATCACACTTTTTATTATGAATCAAATTATGATTAAGAGCTTATGACTAAAAATGGTACTGTAATTTCAGCCGAACAGAAATTAATTTATCAAACCGACTTAACGCACGTGAAGAAGTGAGACACATTTAGTGCAGAAAATGCACAAATAAATTTGAGGCATTTTTCAACTTCACACAAAGTGAAGCTTAAATGATTGAGAGAGTAATAGACCTAAATCACCTGTTCTAATAGTAAGTAAATTCAATTTTCTTATCTTGAAAACTAATTTATCATTCTAGAAGACTCTGAATCCGAAAAGATGGTTCATTAACATATAAATCAACATAACGCATAGTCAATCTTTCCAGATTTTTCAAAATTTTCTTGAAGAAAATTAAATCACCTTTAGTGTCACTCACTTCTATATAAAATATTTACCATTCTTCTTTTCAAAACATGGAAATTTGTGCTTAGTCTTTGGATTAAGACTTAATTAAATTTCAAATAGGCAGGGATGATCGAATTAGCTAATATTCTCTTTAAAATGTCTTCCAAATTAATACATAATTAAAAGTAAGATAATGAAATTAAAGGAAAAGACTAATCATTATAGTTTTTGGGAATTTTATATGCTGGCCAAATAATATGCTGTTTTAACAAAAGCTTTGAATGCAACTATAATATTAAGTTTCATCGGAAAAATCAAAAGGGTAATTATAAAACCCAGAATTTCGTTGATCATTTCGATTAGATTTGTGTATAAATTTTCAATTAGTTCACCTAGAATGTGGTCAAGAAATCTCTGCTAAATTTAAGATGACTCTGCTTGTCTCATCTACCTGCTCATTATTGTACGAAAATGCAAATGAATCAAGTTGGCATTATCAATTATTCAATTAAACCAACCCGTCAGCAGGTCCTCTCTCAAATCATAAAAACTGAGTTTCGGTACTCTTGAATATTATATAGTAAATTAAACCTCTTACTGGAATTTGATTGTATGTAAATAGTGTATGAGTCTTGACATTCTGATTTCATTGTGTTTTCCTATTCAACCGTCTCTGACATTTCCATACACCTCTAAAATGCCTTGATATTTCACGTGTTCAGATGATAACTTATTTTTATTGTCATGGGACTGTCGTGACCAAATTGATAAATTTTTTCCCAAAAAATTTTCCTCTGATCATTGAACTGTAAATATTTGAGAGCACCCAACTGGAAGCTCAGTTAGCTGCAAACACCCGAGAGAGCCGACTGGAAATTCAATAAACGGTAAAAACCTGTGAGCAACCCACTGGAAAAATTGTTTGACCGCAGCTTCTTATCTCTACTCCCCTTTTGCTCCTATCAACCTATATAAACTACCTTGGAAACCCACATTTGGCTAGTTATCCGCTGTCGAATATTCACAGACACAGACCACAATTTCCCTCTCGTGATTTCTTGTTCTATTCCAATAAACCCTAATCCCCACTGTTTACAGATTTGCTAGCCTAACTTTCAAGAGGTTATAATAATATAACGACACTTGTACAATAAAGCAGTTATTAAATTTGCGTTTTATTAATGAAGATATAAAACAGTTGACTTGGAAATTAAATAGCCCCTTGATTAAGTATAGGCAAAAAGGGGTGCATCAAGTTGTTATTTAAGTGATAATATAAATAATACGTAAGTGAATAGAATTTAAAGACCTGCGGGGGAAAAAATTTTTTCACTTCTTATAATATGGGTGATATTATATCCTGCATATAAAATTCAGTCAAGTAAATAATCAACCGTTTTAAACGTTTTCTCCCTGCATGACAATACAACAAGTCGATATAATGGCTCCGATTACAATTATGTAAAAACAGGAAATCAGCGGCAACACCAAGTAGATTTTGTTTTATCCTTTCGTAAATTGTGTTAATACAGCCCATTCATCTTAGAAAAAGTTGAACTCCAGACGCAAAACAATTCCGTTCAGCAGAATCTACTCACGATTTTATACCTGATTTACAGCAACCTTTTTTGGGGGCAGCCCAGTCTTTCGACACGCAAGTTTTACAACAATTAAACTAGAATATGCTGATAACATAAAATATTCCCATACGGTCTGTTACAATTTCTTTCAGGCATTTTCAATGCTTTTAATAGTTTCCTTGAAGAAACTAGTGACGTCTTCTTTCACCTAAACATATATTATCATAATTGCATCCACAATATTATCTTGTCTTAGTAGATAATGAGGAAGACACCCCAAATATTTCTGATAAAAAGTTTATATTGATTGTAGTAGAACACTAAATGTCCAAAAAATTCGACGCCTCTTACAAAGAATCCGAGAATTGTGACGAAGATGGAGATTCCAATAGCTGCACCAGTAAGGCCAAGCTCCATAGCCTAAACAAGAAGGAATATTCAAAACCGGCCATTACAACATCGGCAACCTTGTCTCTTCCAGAAGATTGAACAATAGGCAACTTGCGAAAATGACACTATTGAATACACTAAGAAATATTCTAAAGTATTTGGCTGTTTACAACATCACCCTTTTTTAAGGTGATGACTTAAGTTCTTCCAATCAAATAACGGTTGCAGTAACGCTTTTGCTTATTGAAAATCCCCAGTTGGCTAGTAGCTTTATTATTGTTACTCTAGGATTTTAGATCCCGGATTTAGTAATTCATTTATCACATATTTAAATATATTCTCCCTTTCGCGCCTAATTTATCACTTCGTTCAAATTCATTCGTGTGTCAGTGCTTGTTCAGCGTTCTTACCGGTCTTTTTCCTTCTCAGTCATATAAAATTAGTCGAGGCTCTTGACAATCACGGTACATGCATACTTTCACATTAATCAGTAATATTTCCTTTTATGCATACATCAAGTCAGTAATTTTCACAATTATTTAATTTATTGCGATCCACTAAAACTTTATGTTTTAGATCATAATTAAATGGAAATACAAAATCAAAGCTTGCAATTTAAGACATATGCTAGGTAAAGATAATCAACCTTTGTCTGTACCATAACTTTTATAAGTGGCAAAATTATAACAAATGGAAACTGTGCGATTTTTATGTTTTCGTTACTGTTAGGGATACCATGAATAAAAGGAAAAACAGGATAGAAATGACTTTAATGAGAGACCGCAGGGAAAGAAAGAGCACTACAGATACTAGTGCCGCCTAAATGTGGTCTATAGAGTTAATACTATCTGCAATATGTGCCGGTTCTGTCGTTGCTAGTTTCGTGACTAACTGGGGTCTACAGCTGGGATATTCGTATCTTTGAAATAAGAGAGAGAATTGGAAAAATCTAAGGAGAGAGGGGAAATTTAGGGAGAATTTAGAAGTTGCACATGGGGTGTTAATAAGTTATAAAGGCATGACAGCAAGCCTTAGTAACTATGATAATTTGGAGGATATATGGCCATGTGACCAGCGATTCAAATTATCCCAATTGTTTCGAGATAGTGCCAGGTGGCGATGGCTGGCGATAGTGTTAAATGACCTTAGACTGATCAGAAATTAGAATTAATGGAGCATATAAATGCTTCAATTTGTTTCCAAATAACTGAACGTTGGTAAAATATTACAGTTTGAATTTTATCAAATTCCTATAATAAATTTGAATATTTATTTTGTTTTTTATAAAAAAAGCCTAGTCGCTACTAATATAATAGTAGATGTCCAGCCATTTTTCGATCGAATACCGTAGACTCTGAAGCAAAGAAAAAAGGAAAAATTGCAATACATATATGACGTTTATTGATAGTACCTGATCACTGATATACCTTTGTGCTTACTATAATTGTTCAGAAGAGAATAATCAACCACTGAAAGCTTTCGATTTTTACGTCAGATGTAATCGAATTGTGGTTGAGATATCTTAGAGGTAGCATCCCAGTGCTCACTCTTACACATTAAGGCATTTACTAGTAAGAGTAGACCTTTACATAAAACTGCAATTAGGCGAAAACCGGTATCAATCACTTGCACATTGTCATTCCAGTAGGTAGAAATAAAATGACGGATTTTTGATTGTGTAGTATCTAATCTTACGAACTGGTAGTAGTTTTTTCGATATTCAAATTTTCATTAAGTGGCAATCAAAGTGAACAAATAAATTGTAATTGATAAAATAAACTTGTAAGTATAGAGGAAAGTGAAGGATATTTATTTAAATAGTCGTGCCTTTTTCCAAAAGGGTAATTTATTTCTTCGTCAACCCATTCCTCATATATTGTATCTATTAAACTTCATTAATCAAATGATTTTGTTACTATGGCAGCATTATACCATTTTTAAAATAGCTCTCAGTCAGCTACACTTTCATCCATTTGGTGAAATAACATTTACTTTAGTTTCGGCTCCAACTTTTGAGTTTATTTAGAGGACCACTGCTCTATTAATCCGTTCACTACAAATAATGGGATGGTTTAAGTTGCTTCCTTCTAAACAGTGAACCAACCCTAAGAGGTCTTCTTATAGAAGTTTAATTAAACAATAACAGTAGCTGCAAATCAGAGAGCATTATTTAATAGTCTTCAATCTTTTCGTTACAAAATTTAGTTTTAAAGTCAGTATTTTTAATAAAAAAATTAGCTTAAATTCATTTCAAAGATCAGAGTTTAGGAAAGAAAGATAGATAACCACCGATGCCGTATTCAAGTGAGGGAGATAAAACAGTTCCTCGTAAGCATGAAAGCAATTTGTCCACGACATTCGAAAACTACAAAGTTAAATTGCAGATTATCTTTTACTGCTGTTGCGTGGATTATTTCTATGAAATTTTGATTATTAGATTTCATCTTCAATTAGTGTTAATGAGTTCCGATTTACTTAATTGTCTATTGCTTCCTCACTGCTGTACAAAGATAAAATAAATTAGGACAAGAGGACTTATTATTAAGTTAAATCAAATGGTCAAAGCGTTCTGAATATCACGCACATGAAAGCACCATGGATCAAATCAAAAAAGTTGGGCTAAGCGAAATATTGATTATTATAACTCAATGCTTCTGAAATTCAGTTAGAGTTAGACACTTGAACTTCGACCCTCGTTTCATCCATTACTTACGTATTTTGTTATCTCGGAAGTTTAGATGCTATTCCCTGACTAAAACTGTTAAAAATGTTTCGATTTGCATTGAAAATTGGATTTACATTCCCTTTATTCCTCATTTTAACAAGAAAATTAAATCTATATGCGAGCTTAAGAAAGTGGACACCAGAGTGTGCTCAAGTTTACTAGATTAAGTAGCAACGTCTATTCCATTTCCAAAGCTAAAAATGACGTGTCATACATGCAATCCATTTTACCAATCATAATTGTTGTGATATCATTCTGGAGACTCTATAGCCGCATTTTCTTAATGCAAACATTCTAATTTATTAAAAACAATAGTTATGCGGGTCGTAGATTCACTTATTTAGAACGATTACTTGCACCAGTTAATGTAAAATACATGTCATTAGCTTACACGGTCAATTACTGCACTGCAACTTTAAAAAAGTTTGTGCTGTAGATACTATTGTTATTGAAACAGTTAACAGCTAACAACAGGAGCCACAGTTACAGAGCAGAACACCAAGGGCCGACAAAGCCAAAATGTATTGAACAAATCACAATGAGGATTTAAACTAGTAAGAAAGAGAGATGAGGAACGAAGGAGATGAGAAGGAAGAGTGGTAACCGGTGAATGGCAGGCGTGTGTCTACACGTGAGTATAGGTGAGTGGAAATATAAAGACAGTTTACGTGGCCCACTTAAGCAAGGACGTGCGTGAGGTCATGAGTACAGATGTTCTTTTAAGTGAAATGAGACAGTAACAGAAAGGGGGCAATCGATAAACGCGCTTAGACATGAGAGATAAGGATTTTGAGTCATAGGGCCATCAAGACGTCACTGCGACTTCGTGGACGAAGAACCGAAGTAACTTCATAGACAGTGCGAATAAAGGCTACTTTTGAAAATGCATGGAGTCATCCTTCTGAAATCTTTAAAAAAGCAGTCAAAATATCGGCGAATTGGAGAGAGAGGGAGGCAAAATATGAAGACAGGGTTCTTAAGAAGTGATAATTTCATGGAAGTTCTATTTTTCCTTGATGCTCCTTTGGCCTTAAAATCTTTGAGATACTTGAAAAATAAATGATGTTTGGAGAAGAATTCGCTCAGTAGTTTATGGAAAGAACCTCGAAAGTTAAATTTTGTGAAGTTTGGCCGTTCTGTAAACGTCGTATAACCTCAATCCTAAAATCAAATGAAGTAAAACTCTGATACATTGATTCTGCTCTCAACATCTCAACTGCTTCCACCTCCCCCTCCACTTTATCATTTATTGTATTGGCTGCTAAGCAATTCCAATTGCTCTCCCTCAATAAAAATTTGCAAATTTTTCTGCGTTTTTGTGAGTTATTATTATAATATGGGTATTCGAAATTAGTTTGACGACTACGTGGGAACATGTGAATTGAGAGTAGGTTTTAATCCATTTTCATTTTCATCATTCCAACTTTACGAAGCAAAGCAAGCACGTTAAACTGCACAAATCTAATGATCATGCGATAAAACATTTTTACTTGAATGGCTACCGAGCAATGAATTAATAAAAATGAGATTTAGGTAAGATTCTTTCCAAGGAAATATTTTTATCCCTGTTAATATGGAGATAATATAGTTACATTTCATGCAATCGTCAGTAGTCATGTATGAGGGCGGGAGAATCAATTGTTTAAAACTATTACAACAATAAGTAAAATATATACAGGCATCTGAGGACACCTTACGCGCTTTTAGAAAAACCGAAAATAAAACTGTTAATGAATGAAACTTACAATTTTTCCCAACAAAACAAATAAACGTAATATTAGCCGAGGTTTCATTCTATATATCCTCCTTCGGCTTCTATCACTCACTCAATTCGAATCCGAAAGTGATTACAACCTCCGACAAGATTAAGTGGTCTTCATTCATTTCCTTCATTGCTCTAGTTATTGCTTCCATCAGAGAGGAGAATTTGGTGTTAAGCAAATGCTTATTAACTCCCTTTTCAATCACATCTCGCCCCATACGTAAAGGATTAGGGCTTGATGAGTTAAGAGACCATAAGAAGTTTGGTATGACATGATGATGAAAATTCTCGGCTATTCATCTATCCGATCTTGCGTTTTGGGAGCTTTATGGGAGGGGAGAGGGGGAAGTCAAATCTTGTTAAGAAGACATCGGTTGAGGAGTCTTCCTCCATTGGCTACGCTGTTAATCCAAGGCGGCTTAACAGCAATGGTTTAAAGAGGCTCAACATAGGCATCTGCATCTGCATCGACTCTAAGGCACTGTGGAAAAAATGGAAAAGTCATGGTATGTCCCTCCCTCACGGCTGAAAACAGCAACGTCGAAATCCATCACTGTTAGTGGAACCTTCGTGCGCATGCACGATTGGAACTTCAGTAGGGTCTACCGGTATATACCTACCTATCATTCCATTGTTTGACAACTTCATCTTGCTGGAGGCTTTTATTCTTCGGAGAAAAACCAAAGATACTCCTTTTCTTCTGGTGCCTCAATTTGTTTAAGAGTCGTTGTGCACGCATCAACGATTCTCTTGAGTTGTTTTGCCAACATAAACTAACGACCTCAACTAAGAACGTATGAGATTTGTATCCGAGGTATTGATGAACAACATTCTTCATTCCTCCTTCAGAACATTGAAGATATTTGGCGAGATATCACGCATTGACTTCCCATGATTTTTGTCCATCATGCTATGCCATGCACTCTTCTCACAAACTCAGGTGTTCTGAGTGAGTGAGTGAGTGAGTGAGTGAGTGAGTGAGTGAGTGAGTGAGTGAGTGAGTGAGTGAGGGAATCAGCAGAGTGTTGACAATGCTGTTTTCTCTTCCACGTGGCCGATTTATCTTCATTGTTTTCATTCAGCAGCTCCTTTCCTAATTTTGCAAAAGAAAGATCTAGCGACTCTCAGGAATCTTGCAATTTTTAAACTCCTTTGTTTCGCTTTTATGGACACTATTGCTCAGCGAGTCATTTCATTAGTTATAGTAGCATCTGCCATGAGATCTTCTCATATAAATTCGCATAAATTTTTATAGGGCAAATTTAAATCACAAAGTAGAAGTGCCCTAAGATACCTTATGCACTCTGTAATTGCTAGCACCGGTAAATAAGAAAAATATTCATTTCATCGCTACCATATACATTAAAATTTTACTCGAGTTCAAGCTGCAACGTCACATATATAATAAAATATAAATTTAGGTTTGCATTAAAATGCGATCTGCACGAGGAGAAATACTGCTTTCAAAATTACGCAAGAAAAGTGAGTGAAAGGTGGAAAATTACTTTTTAAAAAGTGTTTTTTCTGCCCCTTTTCTCCTTTGCACCTTCAGAATGTGTAATAAGTGAATTACCGATAGAAATTATATTCAAAAACGATTGGATCCCAAGTGAACAGGTGACAACTACACCAAATGTGAATTTTTCTGAATGGTGGTTTGGATTCATTATTGCATATTTCAAAAATAAACTCTTACCTATATACACCTGATATCGCTCGGCTTCAGGATGTTTAGCTATCATTAGCCAAGAGTTGAAAATTTGATTTTTTTCCCATGAAGTATTTTTGAGTAAATGTAATCTTAGAGTCTCTTCAATGAAGAGTCTTTCATGCAACCATCTTATACTTAATCTGTGGTAATAAAGGTGGGTGGTAAATGAAAACATTTAAATTAATTTCCTTCGCCGGTAGAGTTAAAAAATATTAAAATTTAATGCATTTATGAATTTTTATAACCGTAAAAACGAGGACCTCATTTGGATAGTGGTTACAAACTTTGGATTAGACTAATTAATCGATTTGCCATTTCAAATATGGTAGTAGCGCCAGAGACCAATCCTAAAGAAGGATTTTATTTTATTTCGCAGGGTAATGAATAGTAACATGCATTACGAAATGAGTTAGTACAAAAATAGAATATAATGTAATCGACAGCAAGTACAGTTGTCAGTTTTTGAAACAGATTTCTTTTAAAACTTTTAACAGAATTAACCTTTTAACATAACTATCGTTTTCTAGATATTGACCTAACTTACACCTGTGGGATGTACAACACTACAAAGGCTGACCAAAGAGATCTCGCGGGCGCTACTGATCGTAATTCGAGCAAGCACAGTGTGCATGCAGAGGCCTCCCAGCCAATCAACAATCAATATTCGTGCAGCGTACCACTAATTACACTCAATTGCTAAGGTTTTTGCAGAAAACTCACCCCATACGATACCTCCCGTGCTCTTGCTGCTTTGAACGTAGTCTAGCCAATTTTGGGGCAAGTTTATGCCAGAAGATCTGCTAGAGCCTAGTTGTACCTGCCAGCAGCTAGTTGGACTTCTAAGAGGATTATTAAGGTTCAGCAAAAGCCTTAGCTGTGTGTGCTATCCGCTACCGACTCTAACATTCCCTGTTTCTACAACATATTGTTAAGTAAGCATAATCTTAAGAATCTCGAATTTTAGGAGACCATCCTATCTCTACAGTTATTCTTTTTGATATCAGCAGTTATAAAAAGTGTTGTTAATTAACGCATTAAAATCTAAAAAGTGTAAGCCTGTCTCCTAGTGACTCGATTTCCAAAACCTTCACCCCGTGAAACCTGCCTTAGGTAACTTTAAGGATTTCGCAAGAATTTCTTGATATTTTTGAGTGATATTGATTTAATTCGTTTTGATCAAAAATAATATTTATGCCTTTGTTTATTTGAACTATTCTCAAGCGTTTCAGTTGGAGAATATTGTTTAGCGATTTGTACTTGCCCCTGTCGCGATAACTCAGGCCCCACCTGTCAAGTCCAACGACTTGTCGGTTACATAACTGGCGGTGCAAACGTTTGATTTTCATATCCTCACTATATCCGACTACTTCTTTCTTGCCTTGTTTTTGTTAGTGTGCTCCTGCTCTTACACTTTCCCTATCTATCTCGACTCTCGTTGCTCCTGCACAATAGAACAACCTAAAAGCGTCTTAACCAAACGAGATTAGACTCCTCTACATCGAATCCTATTTTCACTTTGAAGCAACTCAGAGATGAATACCACCGACATCCGACTTATCGAATCAAAGTAATTCAAATCAGCCCAAGTCGGTTAAAAAGAGAACAAATAAGAAATTCCTTAGATCCAATTTCTAGTCAATCGTCAATGAAAATAACCGATACTTTGAGTACGTCCTCATGGCTTAAGTCTGAATAACGCCTTGGTGTCTCTGTACATTTACCTATTTTTACCATGTTTCTGCTATGAATAATGCGTTTAATAATAGAATTAAAATGTTACTTGCTTACAATAACGGCTTTTCCCACTAAATTGAAGAGTTCTCTACCCCATTCAAAATGATTCGAAAGAGCACTTACAGTCCAAAAATCTTGTATTATACAACATTTACAAATCGTGGATCAGCTGATTAGAAATCAAATCCCTCAACACCCTTACTGAGAGAGTGAATCTCCAACTTGCTAATAAGCATTTTCGCCTTATTTCTAATAACCGCCAAATCACCATCAAACGCTGGATGTTTGACAAACTCCTCGCACGACCTTGCCAAAGGTCCAGGAGATTCATTTAGGAGTTCTAAGAGTTTCTTAGCAATGGTGACAGGATGATGTTTGTCCACGGGTTCCTCGGCATTCCATGAAGCGAGAACCTCTTCAGCCAGACCCTGATAAGAGTACAACTCTGATCCCAGTGTAGCGCCATATTGTAAACCATGGATCCATGAAGACTGTAACTCATCACTACGATCGGGCAGTTGTGAGATCGACTGGTCATCTGTGATCATTGCAAAGGCCTTACGATAAGCTTCAGAGTATTGCTTCTCCTCCGCCATAAATATCTCCTCCAAGAAGTCTTCCTCCATATTAGATGCCATTACCTTTTCTGTAATTAAAAACAAAATAGGAGAAATCCTTTAAGTCATTAAGCTTCACTAGTTGAAATACATAACAGTCTTTCGAGTAAAAATTAGACCGACAAAGAGAAACGCCAATCAACAAATTAACAGGTAGGTTTTTCTACAATCANAATATATATGCATATACAACGGAAAGCAAAACAAAAGACAGTAATATCATTAAGTCGAGGTTTTATTTAAAACTAGTTTAATTCACACTGATTGAGAAGTGCTTATATTTATTATATTGATTAAAAGATAAGAAGACAAAAAAGACAAAAATAAAGCAACCATGGCGCCTTCGGAAGTAAATATGTACGAGAGAGACAACAACTTGTGCTAAGGTAGGGATGACGGCGTCTACTAAAATGATTTTCTACTTGGCCTTGAATAGTTGCTGAAGTCCGTCAGTGCTCATCGATTTGGGACGTTCAATAGGCAGACCCAGGGCTCGATCCCAGATCAATGAAGAGCATACACCGAGAGCTCGAGATACACCGAAGAGAACAGTGTAAAAGCTCATCTCAGTCATGTTGAAATGCTTCAGAAAGGAAAGAAGATAATAATCTTCCACACACAAATGCGCACATTAAATCGGGCACTTTCATACCTGAAGTAAAACACCCGAGTGGGCATCAACATTGGGCCATGGATTCTTAACTTTACCCAAACCCTCGAGATAAGAAGGAATAAGTCTGAAGCATTGTGCTACTATCTTCACTAGAGGGTCATCAGACATGTGTTCAAAAGCGAATTCTCGCTGACACATGTACCGAGGATCCGTTTTACGCAACACAGCATGACCAAATCCCGGAACAACCTAGAAACATATCAGAAGCTTCGTTATAGACTCCTTCTGTGGTAAAAAATAAGAGGATATTTGGCTTACTCTTCCACTGTTCAGAGTCTCTTTGACGAATTGAATAACCTCATCGTCCGTAGGTGATTTGCCCTTGCTCCTAACCAAATCCATGATCCACGTAAGAACTTCCTGATTAGCAAGACCATGAAGTGGACCAGCCAGACCACACATTGATGCAGAGAAGCTGAGATAAGGATCTGATAGAGCAGAACCGACAAGATGACAAGTGTGGGCACTAACGTTTCCGCCCTGAAATTGAATACAGTCTCAATACTAACCATCCCCAAATCGATAATGAAATTGAAGGAATGAGAGGAGTACCTCATGATCGCAATGGATTGTCAAGTAGAGACGAAGAAGCTCCGTAAAGAGTGGATTCTCAAAGCCCATCATACGAGCAAAGTTCAATGACCAATCGGCATTTGGATCGAGTTTTCCAATACTCTTTCCACCATGGAATGAGTGGTTGTAAATTATGGCAGCGATAATGGGCAGTTTTGCGATCAAATCCAGGGAGTCTTCATAAGTATACTGAAGAGAACAAGGAACATAAAGAATTAAGGTAATCAGTTACCTCCCAATAAGTGTTTTTACTAACACCCTTGTTATAAGCGGCCACAAATTTCGACTCCGTGTTGAGAGCAGCTGTGGCTGCAACAAGCTGAGTCATTGGATGCATAGTAGTTGGAAAATTCTTTAACATGGTGACAACATGGTTTGGCAAGGAAGCTCTTGCAGTCAGCTCCTTAGAAACGGCTTTAACTTGCTCGTCAGATGGAATTCGACCAGTTAGAAGAAGAAAGAATACACCTTCAGGTAGAGGTTCTTTTCCATATGCTGCCTTAGGAAGTAATTTCTGGCATTCTTTAATTGTATAACCACGGAATCTAATTCCCTCCTCTGGATCAAGGACAGAAGTTTCAGTTACTAATCCCTTGATTCCTCGCATACCACCATACATCTGAAAGAATAGGTCAAGATAATACCATACGTCATTACCATGTCGACAGTAACTTCTCCAACTTTTTTGCCTCCATGTTCTTTACGAAAAGCAGATACAACTTCGCGATGTTGAGTTATAGCTTCTTCAAGAGCACTTCGAAGTGACTACAAAATTAATTTTAATTAATCATCAACCTACAGCGGAGCTTTTACATGTTGAAAACAAAGTTCTGCTGAGTTTCCACATTGCGGGGCCATGTCTAGATGCAGGATAAAGACATGTAAACATAACGAAAGGAGAAAGTAATAATAAAATGGATAACTGCAAAAATATTAAAATGACAGAGCGTCCCAAGGTCAAAATATTTGATAAGTTTAAAGAGCTATTAAATTATTTCACTAAAAATTCAAGTACTATGATTTAAAATTGCAAGAATTTGAGTTCGATGCAGTTAAAATAAATGCCAATATTACTATTTAACTCTCTACATTGTGTTGCGTGTACCGCAGTTAACAAGTCATCAATTTTCGATCGTGATCATTTGTATGGACTCGCATAAATACGTGCTACTAAAACAAGCTCCCTTCTTTCTTTACAATACTATCATAGTATTGCTAATAAATAAATATGCATAACCGACTTGGTTTTTTTGAAAAACTTACCATGTCTTTTAATAATGAGCGACACTCTTGCAATATTCAAAAACAACTGCACTTCCCAATGAAGAAATTGCGAGTTATTAGCTAATTTTGATAACCTTTTCCAAAAAAGCGCTGTAATGGACTCCAGATTGTCTGATGCTTAAAATCAGATTTACCTAGGTTCAATCCCTATAGATATTCCTTATTCTGTATACGGACATGCCAAAATCTATCAATCAAATAATTCTCACCTCGAAGTTCCAATAGGACATATTATTCAGCTCATTTTTAGGCAGGAATTTTTTATCTACATTTTAATATGCTTATCAATCAAGAGGGAATTCCATCCACCAGAACAATGCCCATTATCCAATCAAATGTTCTGGGGAATTGTCTTTCATTGAAAGTGTTATAACCTGCTCTTTTCAATAGGATACCGTAACCGACTCTTAGATTCCTTAAAACATTGCATTAGTTACAAACATGACCCGACAACACGACAATACAAAACTATCCAAACCACTATATCAGCACCAGTTGCACGTTTTTGCATCGATGGGTCGATTTATCTTATGCGCCATTTGCAACCGTAATGTAAATAAATTCGTTCGAATAGAAGGGAACTAAAAGAAGCAGGAATTAGAAGGTAGATAATAAAGAATCTTACATATATATATTGTTTTGAGAAAAATATTTTTTTCTTATATGTTACAATAAGTCTTACTTAATTATTTCAATGGTTACTATTTGGAAAACGTTAGTTCTCATTAGTTTCGTTATTTGATTTCTTCACTCATAACAATTTTATTGCAGTTACAAATTTTCAGTAAATGTATTTACCTTTCCACATACATCATCGACTCCAAACAATAATTTATTCTCTTTATATATAGACATGATGCATTTTAAAATAGTGCTTCGCCATTTTATGTGAGCAAATCATCAATGTGTTTTATAAGGATAAAAACGATCATAAGTAATTTAACACCAAGTTGAAAGCTGAAGTGAGTATTTTGAAGCTAAGATTATAGACACCTTCGTATCTGACATCTCTCTTACTTTACCTTGCTTTCAGCTGAATCTACTTTTATCTCTTCTCACTATTCTGTGAAGTAACCGAATTCGGAAAATACAAATACCTTGCATTAGGAATTATTATTCTGATAACAAGTAAGAAATGGACGCTTAGCGCTCAAACAAAAAACAGTTAAATTCTCATCATTAATACTTGTTCATATTGTCTCTTCGTACTTACTCTTCCAGTCAATTGAACAAGAAACTTTTATTTGAGCTACCAGACTTGACCGAACCGGATCGATACAAATGGAGTGTATTAGTGTCTCGTCTACCTTAATCGGCCCACTTTCAGTCAAAGAAAATGACAAATACGTTCGATTGCTATGAAGATAATTTCTAGTTACAATGTCAATCTTTTGGTTAAGCCATGAAGACATTAGCTAACGGTCTTCACTCTGAGCTATTTTAGAACTGTTGTAGAAAGAAAATATCAATCAACGATGAGATCTCGACAATGTCATTCACTCGTGGTCCAGGTGTGTTTGTTCACAGATACTTACGCATATGCCAGTTACCACACGGTGACATCGATGACCAGACTTAATCGACGTCTCTAGATGAAAGTTTGTAATATGAATCCTAATTTGATCAGCAATGCATTTGGCTGATCATACCGTCCACCTCCGAAATCTTTAATCTGTACAGGTAGCATGGCTTATTCCAGTTTTGTGGAGGTGGCTACCATGACTTCTCTCAGCATTATATCACAATCCGCTTGACGCCTTGTAAAATAATATCCAATAACGAATTCAAATCTGTAACAACCTAACTCACAAAAACCCAACAGTGATGCTGCTCATTATCATATAAATGATAAATAGCGGAAAATTTGCTCAAGCGAAGGTGGAATTTATATCAAAAACTTCCTTCTACTGATACAGCTTACAAGGGGGCTCAAAACAATTTGAATACCTTGAACATCCAAAAGAAGGGGAAATGAATTTTGATACGCCGCTAATTTTTCTTCTTCAAAATGAGTTTCTTCCAATTATATTTTAGACATTATATGAGCTAATTTGCCATACGTGCTCTCGAGTCTCCAAATTGATGTGAGCTTCAATTTACAAATACCTACTATAAATCATAGACCAGTTGAGTAAGTGCAATAACGTTAGGTCTACCGACTGAAGCCACATCGGTCGAATAGATGGAATAAGTCAAGTCACTCACGTCGCTTGAACAGTACGAAGGTGGTTGGGAAGCCACCCCAATTTATTGATTAGTAAAATAGGTTTATATACGAAGCGTTTCTTCATTAGGCGTCAAGCCATGTCTCGGTGTGGTGAATGGCATCTGTTTAGATATCTATGTGCAAACACACACATACACACACACACAGCTGAATCGCCTGTGGACATTGTAGTCAAGATCTTATCGTCAGACGTTGATAGACAACTGCTGAATATAGCATCTCTCGTCCAAATATGAGACGTTCATCTTGGGGATTCTAATCGACCTCTTTGGTCAGTCATGATGTTGTCTAGTATCTGCACATTTATTTCAAGAACACTTGATAGATTGTACGATTTTGTTTTGCACACGTTATGGTCTGTTAAAGTAGTAAAACGTGTGGGAAAATATTTTTTTTCTTATATGTTCCACGCCCGTCCGTCTTTGTAACAAGACCGATCGAAAGAAGAGGGGAACGGCATCGAGTCCTGATGGTGCGTGGGGGATGATGTCTTCATCGTTTCTTTCACGCATTACAGAAAGACTGATTGGTTCATTTCACATCTGTTTCTGCACGCAGCTTCAATTTTAACTTCTAATTAAATTTTTACCATGTTTCCTAATCGTTTGTTTCAATTTTAAATCATTTCTTCGTGAACATTTCCTTGGCATTATTTTCTACTGTGATTCAATCTGATCTTGATTTTCGATTTCGACATCAAAGACCTCCCAATGACATGATCAACTCTGGAGTCGAGAAATCAACTTGAAAACTCAGCAGGAATTAACTTCTTGCTCTATCGATCTGACTCAACTAAGTTCTCTCGCATACTTTTATCGGTCATTTTAATCGTCTGACGCCGATGTTGTCTTCAGTCTCTGATTGGCCAGCTTAGACAATGACCTCGTGTCTCGACCACAAACGATCTGTATATGATTGGTTATTGAATAATTTCACGGAGTTTATAAGCAAACGCTCTCCGATCAACCAATCACAACTTATTGCGGCATAAATGACGTCAGCTTGGTCTTGGGAAGAGTTAATCAGAATATTAAGAAGAGTAGTTGACTCATGACAATTAACCAACTTGAAAAGTCAAAAATTACCTATTCTTACTACTGAGAAATATGTTAAATCTAGAGGAAAACGAAAAAGCTTCTGCAAACTTAAATGCCTTTTTGCTAAATATAAAAAAGCAAGATTTTTCTCAATTATAAATCTTAAATTTTCAACCTATTAACCCCCCCTTCCTCGCCCTCTTTTAATTCCCTTTTATCGGTACGAAAACGTGCGTCTTATTTCTGACATGGTGATTTGGGTCGTTTTGTATTATCGGGTAGTATTTATAGTTAGTGCACTTTCTTAGGCAATCTAAGAGTAGGTTACGGAGATAAGACCATATCATCACATTCCCATAGTTAAGTGAATATATAAACGGACTTTTACGAAACACAAACGGAGTCTTAATCTTCCTCTTTTGAAAAGGCTGGAATATATAATGATTTCATTTAAGAGGGCAAAGTAATAAGTAGCAAGTAAAACGCTTTGCATTCTTCATTCTTCATTATTATATATTGGTAAAGGATTTATTTGTATAGACCTTCGAATTTTGGTGAAAAAAAAGAATCGTCAGTAGTATGAATAAAGGTTACCCTACTCCTTTAATTTATTTCTCTGAATAAAATAGCGTAGTATTAGAGTGCTCATTACAACATTCAATTGGTAAGGGTATTTCGTGCTAACTTATCGAAACTGCTCACTTTAATATAAACTGCAGAAATTTGACGATTATTAATTATGTAAGCATAGTGTATTCTGCAAGAATTAAAAATATTCTAATTTCATGAAAATTCTTACGTAAACGCTTGTTTTAATGAATATTACAACAAGATGTAATGCCCCTCCTTGCATCTTGCAGCGGAGAATAATTGTTGTATCAGAGACATCATACCTTCTCCTTACAAATTATTAGCATAACCTCCCCAACGATTTCAGCTTTTGTGAAAATCCCTGTTACCACTGCATACTAAATAGAGACTAGATGAATAAACTCTCATAGCATGATGAGTTAATAAGGGTTCCTTTTCACGGCTCCTAAACTTCCGTAGATCCAACAGCCAGAAAAGAAATCCAAGAACTGTGACAAGCATGGACAGTCCAGTAACTTCAAATTTCCCTGCTCTGGCCAGAAGGTATTTTCCAAAAATGCTAAACAACCTGCAATCTAACCTTAGCAGTGATTGATGGTTGGAAAGTAAGTACATTAAAAAAGATTAGACAAACTGGTAAACATCGTGTAGCGTAACACATTGTGGAGAATAAAGACCAAATGGTCGATTGCACGGGTTTTATATCTAAAATAACATTTACTTATTCTTTTACCAACCATACACAAACTAATGTCTATATTCAGTCAAATAAATATATCTTTTTTCTTTGTGGTGGTACTATAATATTTTATTAATACCTTGAAGTAAGCTGCTCTTGTAAAAATATACGCTGCCGTTGCATTTTGAATTTTTGCAATGTGCAAGCCGATTTACTTCGAAGACACCGAATGTTTTTGATTGCTATAGGGTTGTTTATCGAAAACAGGGCCTTATTTGTTATCCTTCATGCTCAGCTATATATATATAATAATCATGGGGAGTATCGAAGACAGCAATTTATATCAGTTGAAATGTTGTACATATTATCTTCTAAGTGAGAGTTTGTAAGTGCATGCGTACCCTGACATGTATATCTGCTCGATCTCTCTAACCCATTCCTCTATTCTAATTGTCAGTTGCTCATAAATGAACAAAGAATGCGTACCTCATTTCACCTTTGTCTCACAACCCGGGTTGTCCTCACTTAGTGCTGACGCCTTCCTTCTTCTCTCCTAATTCATCCTTTCCCCTTTCATTCATCTCTAGTTGTCATATATGCACGTGACTACACTTTGGTCTTGGTAATCTCACTTGTGAAAGGCTAATATATCCTGATAGCTTTAGGAAGATCGTTGGTTCTAGGGACGGTCACTAAACCTAATTTGGTCTGGCTCCTGAAGTAGCTTTGAGGGAAGGAATTGAAACTAATTCATTTTCCATTAAAAATTAAGTATTGTCTTAAATAATTTATTTGAAAAGGATCGACTATTTAAATAAAGAATAAGGTTTTACTTAAATTTAAGCCTGCAATGTTGAATTTTGTATGGGAGTTCTTTGTGACTATTGATTTGAACAACCTTACAATGGAGCGGCGATAATCTAGAATGTTCTTGAACATTTAAACGTCTGCAGATCTTCATTGGTATTTATTTTTCCATCATTATGTACTCTATTACAATAAGGTGATAACAAATCGTTTTCAATGCAGTCTAATGATATTAGTATTATTAAGTCAGTATATGAAACTAAAAAAGTATTTGTTTTTAAAATTTTATTTATCTCAAGTGTTGTGAAGTATCCCTTAAATAGGAATTCAATATAAATTCAAACAGGAATCTATACCATTTATTTCGGATCAAGTACATGATGTTGGAAATTAAAATGAAGTTAAAAACACAATTAAAGAGCAATTTTCGTGATTATGGAGCAGCTTTAAAATTGAATTTTTCATATATACTCTCCTCTCTTAATTATGCTGGATGCGGCCACGATTGAGCCAACTTCGATGACAGAAAGAATAAGAACCGCGGCAGCGAAAGCCAATAGGTTTTGTTTTACCCAGGCGTAAATTGCATCAATACAACCCTATAAATCAAAGATATAGTTATTAAAAAATGGAAAACTCCAACCTGCTGAAGATCATGATTACATGGGGTCTGTTCACCAGGCTTACAACAACTCAAAGACGGGTCCTTCCAGTCCGTCGGTGCACTAGCTCCACAACAGTTGAACTAAAGACAATCGTTATTTGAATGTCACTCACAGCAGCTTGTAACTTCGTTATAACTTCCTCTAACTCCTTATTTTGGTCAGATTGAATTTGTCTTATGGCATTAGAGAAGTAATTGTTTACACCTTCTTTCGCCTATATAAAAGAGGGTAATTCAAAATTAAAACCCACCTTATCCTTGAGGACAATCAATAGGACGGCACCAACTATTTCAGCAATTATGATTATGCCAACAATCATAGCAAACTAAGCAAAGATATCTTAGAACGAATTAAATACCCCTACTGTTATGAGTAATCCACGACTGAGTTTACTAGCGCTACAGCAACCAAAGGATCCAACAGCTAGTACGAGGAATCCAAGAACAATGATGAATATTGGAATTCCACTAGCGGTGCCAGTTAATCCAAATTCTTGCGACCTGACCAGAAGGTACATTCCAAAACCACTCATAACGCCACCGGTTATCTAGTTCGTAGAAAACATGAAAAATTTATCACATACGAATACAATAGCATTGAATACAATGAGACAGATACGCAAACACTGTGTAGTGCACGACATGATGAGGACTGAAGGTAAAAATAAATTTTTTGGGGCTTTATATTTGAGTTTTTAAATTTGGGGCTTTATATTTGCCTTAGAATTAAACCATTCATTCGGCTACTTTAGCCTTTCCAATCAAATAGTGATTGCGTTACCATGGAAATGCCTCCGTTTATTGGCAAGTAGTCTGTTGATCAGCTGCATTGCTCTACTCTGTCTTTTTGTGCAATTCATTTTAATTTTGCAGCCTTATCTCCATGGTATTTAACTTTTTTGCTTAAGAGATTACATATTCTTAATTTTCTACGTCGATTAATGAGCTACCTTTATTCGATTTCCCAAAAATTGAAATTTCGTTTGGACTGCAAATAGTGAATTTTGGATTTATTAACAATTGTGACCCCTTCTCTGCAAAAATAAATAAACTTAGGCAGCCATCTATTAGGAGACCACCTCAACGGCCATAAAAGGAACTATACAGATATTCATATTTACTTTTCGAAAATCTTATATAAAATGTACCTTCGTGAAATGGAACCAGAGAATTTTAATTGAGAAGTGAATCCTAACAACCATTCTGTTTTAGTCTACGGCTGGTGGTGTAAATGAACATTCTTTCCCTAATACATTTTTATATGCCATGTTAATATGTTTGACATTCAGCCCAAAAGTTATTGAAAGATAGATTTGCACTGAACTTCATGTATTCTGATACATATTGCCTAAATTACATATGTTTTTGGCATTATCGATTTTGTTAAAGCATTGCTCACTATTTTGTGATATTTGCTTTCGATTGACAGAGCTACATTTCACTGTTCCCTTCATACTTTTAGAGGCAGAAATCAACTTCGTTGGGTGTTCTAGTCATGATGGACTGGTCAATTCAAGTATCTCAGCGACGTTTTGATTGATTTGCCCTTAAGTAAGCATATAATAATGATTTCATTTATTTAAAACTCGTATCTAAATACGGATTCGACAAATACTAGAACACTGACGAGAGAGGTCTGTGAGTTTATGTGATTACTAATTATGCGCCAGGACATTATTTTTAATCTTCAACCTGTAATATTTAGTTATTGAGGTCATATTCAAAGGAACATTTTCTCTTCAATTCATGGTTTTGATAATTATTAAAACTTCATGAAAAATTATTTTTAAACAGGAGATAGCCTTTGAATACGAGGAATGGTTAAATTTACCAGTAAGGATGAAGAGAAGGAATTCAAGTGCAAGTATGAAAGAGGTGGATAAATAACGCTCACTATATTCGAATTCTGAATTTATTATTTTGTTAATTTCTTTAATCAATGAGCATTGTTGATGAAACGTATTTGGCTATACGTACAACACCCAAAAGACCCCGGAGAGAAAACATTTGGTTTAGTTTACATAGTTCTATAGAGTATGAAGTGCAATAGATTAGAGAGACAAACTAGACGCATTTGAGGACAAGCCAGATCAATCATATCCAAGTCACCGAGTCTCAAAGACTGTTTACCCTGTGATCAGACACTGATGGCTCGAATACCGCAGTTAAGTGCAACATAAATTAGTGTCTCGAAATTGAAATCTCGAGATGTAACCCCTAAATACCTGAGGTCATATCTATCACGTTATCTACTAATATTTTGTTTCTCTCCTATCAACCTGGAGCAGCAAGGTAGCATTGGTGAAGATTCTTTCAACTTTACGTAAAGTTATAATTGCTTTGAATCCAGCAACTGATTTCTTCCGGAAGTTACCAAATTTCTTTTTGCCCACATTCTAACTCTAACCCATAAATCTTATTTAGCTAAAATTTTTTTCTTTAAACCTTAATTCCAATTCGACGCTTTGGATTAAGCTACTAGTGTTTGATGGACTGAAAGGAAGGAATTTCATCAAGCACTGGTTTCGATATGACACTGGCCGAATCTAGTTTCCCCAAATCTGACCGCATGGTAAACACCCTTTGAAATATGGTGTTTGGAACACGATTGCTTTCCCTTGCTGTCAAGTGTGCCCAGTTTGTCTGTGTAACCAGTTTTAATTGGCAAGTTATAATGCTATGCGATCAAGTAAAGACGTGACCTCTCCGGAGTCTACTAAATCTTTACGTTGTACCAAATATGTTACAAGATTCTTCCCTTATCATTTTAGTGCCTCAATTAACGCATTTACTAGTCGTGGAGGGACGCGGTATCTGGGTTATCATTATCGGAAAACATAATGTCGTCTTTAGTACGCACAAATATGACTTCCTCTCTCGTCAGGCGCATCTCCTTTGAAGACCACTAAGAAGTGGTAGACACCTGAAATGAGCCTCCGAAATGGCAGAAAAATCAGAGGATTCAAAAATAGTATTGGGATGGCGAGCATAGGTCATCTCATCTTCATCATACTCTTTAGTGAGAGAAAGCATTTGCGCAGTTCTGAAAACTTTCCGCCAAGCAAATGGAAGAGAATTAAGACTGTTACATCAGATTTTAGACCTTTACATGTTCTTTCATAGATGACATGTTTGAACCCTTTATTTTCAGTAAGCTCTAACCACCGTCATGATAGTCTTACTTTTACATCATTTCACCTCGGAAAAAACCCCCACACTTTTTAAACGAATTGGCAAGAGCTTGACCTGCTTCAAGGTGGTAGTGAAACTCACTGATTTGCATAACAAGAGAATCTGTAGATGGTTTGGTAATGATATATCCAATGTTTCACTTTCATCTACTTCATCATAATATTTTCCTACTGTATCTTCAGCATTAATTCATTACGATCCTGCCGTTTCTCTAGAAAAGATTCATTATTCCTCAAAATACGTTTAAATCCGTCAGCACTCAATGAAATTTTTATAAATATTCAAACGCTGAATTCTTCTTAACCTTTTACGATAATTTTTACGACTTACAGGCCGATATCCGAGTTAAAAGGTCGGAAAAAGCAGATTCTTGTTGTTGTTAGCAAAAACCTACTACAATTCAACTCGAACTACGTACACTAAATCGTATTCAAATTAGTTCACTTAAACAAAACATTTCCTATCATTATTTCAATAATACTAGGAAAAAAGCTTAAAATAAATATTAATTTAATTAAGGGGACATATTTAATAATTATTCTTAATTCTATTTTTATCATGATATTGAACGAAACATATTTAACCAAATTTTTTGATGATTTATTTTATCACTGTCACAAACGAAATACATTCGAACCATCATGGATGCAATATATATCGGATTGTGTTAGTTTATTGATTTGGAAAATATTTATTTAAAAAACATAAATTCAGGTTTATAAAATATGCCTTAATTAACATATAACAAAGCCACTATTTGAGTGTCGTTTCTGATCTGGATCACCAAATTATTTAAAAATATAATCACAGGATCAAGTGAGTAAGCTATAATGCAAACTTTTGTTCTCTGGTTTTAGAAAGGAATAGTAGACAAGTTGTCTTTCAGCTGGTAAGACACATACTGATTCCAACATTGAAGTAAATTCTGTTAAGGCACGGGCTGGATTTACTTTTTTAAATCAGTTATTACAATATATTTATTTATTGTAAAGGAATTAATTATGGTCTAAAATCCATTCAACACATTGTTCGAAGGGTGGTTTTCAGACTTCATAGCAGAAGATTAATTAACTTTTCAGCGTCAGTAGAACAAATCCTTCTGAGGAACCTGCTAGAAGAAATGATAATTATTTTCCCCCGTTCCCAATATTTCTTCTAT
>CAADRB010000058.1:109620-136440 GCA_900708905.1 Hymenolepis diminuta | reverse complement strand
CAGCATAATTTGATTTTCTTATCTCTGTAAGTTGACTACAATCTCGAATCATTCTAATCTAGTTGCCTAAATGTATAATGACAGGCTGTGGTTCTTCGTGAATGGCAAGGAATATGGATTTGAAGATTTACCGTGGATTATAATTATTATTTCCGCGGTGGTTGGTGGAGCAGTCTTCGGATTAGGGAATGTTTACTGAATCGATGAGATGAATATTCGGCATTTAGTTATATCCATTCCTCTTAGTATGTTTTAGTTGTACTTATCCCGGTATTTGGCGAAATTGTGCCGGCTGCCAAATCGCTCGCCTTTAAGGGCCAATTCAAGCCATATTTAGAGAAATATCTCACAAACACAATCCAAGAAAAAGAAAAAAAGAGACGATTCACGGCTCTTGCAATTATTAAGGCAAATTAAGGATGAGGTAGTTTAATCATATTCACTATATATAATCATGACTTTAATTTATTTTCTTCGATGGACAAAACGATTGGAAACAACCAAGTGTTCATTGCTACGATGATGACGCTCAAATAAGTTGTCTATTATATCCACAAGTCGTAAACAATTTTTAAATTCTCAACATTTAAATAAAGCAAAAAGGATTTACTAACCCTTTTCTATTCCATTTAAGGGATGTGCGGGCAGTTTCTGATAAGTCGTTAGTCGAAATATTTTGAGCATTTCCATCCGCATAATCGTAGTTAGTGTTTTTCAAATTGGCACTGCAGTGATAGTTTTGTTAATCCCACAAGCAAGGGAAGTAGAAAGATATTAAATGAATGCTGAAAACCATTGTATAATTTCATTCAAGATTTTACTCAGTCATCAGAAACTTTTTTTTTGAAAATATTGACTAGTAAAACCTATTTAATGCCATTGCGCATATAAAATGTTTTTTTTATTTTTTGGAAATTACTTTACAAAGGCATAAAATATTTGAAGTGCACATCTCATTGCACTCTATAATATCCCGATCCCAACTTTACTATCATTCTCGTAATGCGTCACACATTATAAATAAATTGACCCCTACCTGATGTTAGACAACGGGATGGATTGGCTTAGATGACTGCTACTTATCGCTGTGTTTAAGGCAAATAGATAAGAAATAAATTAAAGATTCAAAAAAAATTACAACATTAACACGCTTATGCAACGTATAAGAAAATAAAATTTTCCCCAAATTAATTCATTTTCCACTCTTTGATTCTCTATTATTTGAACAAATTTATTCACATTGCGGTTGTAAACGGGATATGATTTAAATCGATCTATAAATATAACAACATGGTGATGGTTTGGGTCATTTTGTACTGTTGTGTTGTCAGGTTGCATTTGTAGCTAGTGCAGTTCTAAGGGAATCTAAGAGTCGATTACGTTATCCTAATGGAATGGGCCCATCATAACAGTTTAATACTATCCTTTTAAACTAAATAAAAGTATCTACTCAAATCTAGTCTTTCAGCGATTTGTATAATGCAGAATCTGGAAATATATGTCATTTTGATTATTAAATATTAGATAGAGTTCAACGGATGCTGATGTTTAGTGTTTCAATCAAGTGGTTGCTTTGAGCTCATATTCTAAGCAAAATAATTTAATCTCTTTGAGAATGCCAGCTTAAGCTTCATTATCTAAGATCCCATGAAAATTGTTTAACGCAGTTATTTCATTATAATTTATGGGATAGCATACGTATCAAACCGCAAATTATTACCATAAACCCATCAGTAATTTTGACAGTAGACTTACATTATCGGAAATTGAAAAGGATTCTATTATTTATGCACATCATTAGTCACGGGTCGGACAGAGAAATCCATATCTTTTAAAATTACATTTCAATAAGTGAAAAAAAAGTAAAATGAGGTGAGGTCAGAGGTCGCGGGTCCGAAATCCATCGGTGTAAGCGCAGTTGGTGGAATGGCCTGGTGTGTCACGCATCCTGTATTTGGCCATCGTCAATTTAATAGGAATTTTGTGTCCTGTCAGATCAGATAAATATAGAGGAAATAGTACATATTATGATGGGATACAGGCGTCTGAAAGCAAATACCGGAGAAAAATGGAACCACGAATATATAAGAAGTCCTTCGTAGCCCCTTATCTGTGCTTCTCAAAAGTATCCACATGGCCCCAGGCACAGTTTGCCTCTTCTTTAGGATAGGGAAAATAAAAAGGTTAGAATATGATTGGGTGGTTAAATTCAGATTATAAGCATATATCGATTTGGCTTGTCTTGGCGACCCAACATACATGCCACCATTGTTGTCATGAATCTTGAACATAGAATGTAGCCAAGACATTCGCCTTTGTTTATCAGTTAAACCTATGCAAGACAGATTCTCAAGACGGTGGTTTTTGTGCACTACTTAAATAGACGTAATCAGGTGCTTCTAAGTCCTTTAACTATAGTGGGTACAATGAGGTTGACGATTTAGCAGCATGGAGGGGTTGGATATGTAGCTGTCTCAGGTTAGTAGCATCCCAAAACATGTAATATTGTGTCACCACACCTGCCTTGTGGTTTAAAGACTAAACGTCCAGTTATGTAATCTTATTCTTAATGTGATTCGTAGCCCTCATTAGGCAAATAAGCCTCGCAATAATATCTTAAAGAAATTTCTGCTTAATAATTTTAAGTAGTAATTGTTGTAAAATTATCATTACTTTTAGCACTTCGTCCAATAAGAATCAACATTGTCGATGTAGTCATTGCTTCAAAGCACTTTCTAAACTCACTAAAATCTACTTACCTGATACAAAATTGAACTTAGCACCTATTTATGCCACTTAAAACGTTGAGCTGACAAGAAAATGGCTAATTTTAAATTAAATAAATATACGCTATGAGATTGAAATAGATTTGCACTAATGTTGTTTCAACTTCAAAGGGATAAATGGATTCAGTTTGCAAAAAACAATTAATTTTTTTAATAAGCTGTCGTTGAGTTAAGTGAAAAGAGGAGATGAAAGACAAGGCTGTTAGACTAAACTAATTTTCTTCTCAAAAAGACATAATGAAGGTGATCATATGTAGTGAATGAGAGTTCTATTTTGTCCAGTGTCCATTTAGCTTTTATGGGGAAATACAAGAAAGGGCACATTAAGACAGTGAAATTCCCGTTTTTGTCAAAGAGGAATATTTACTTTTGCAAGGTCAGTGTGATGCAGTAGTTGACACAGAGACATAGGAAACATTTTTATCTGGATCCAGCGGAAATTGTTGTTGAAAATCCACAAAGTAATAGCTAAACTGTCTGGAATTAGTAGAGAGCTGCTTAGTAGACTTAAATTTATTTTTAGGTAGCACAGTCAAAAGACATCTTTGTTAAGGCAAATTATATATTATGTTATATTATTGCTTACCTATTTCCCTCCCTTTCGCATGACGAAACATTGAAAAATTATTTTATTTTGCTGTCGGCTATAAAAATACTACTTATTAATCAGCTTATATTTACAGATAAAATTAACTATTTTCAACTCACCACACCAACTAATAAATACTATGAACTTGTTTGATTACAAATGCCTACCCTCTTTTCGTTTTGAAAGAATTATAGGTGGTTTATGAAGCATAGGAAAAAATTTGTGTGTAAGAAATCCTACTTATTTTCAAAGTTACCATTATTATTTCCCAGAGCAAAGCAGAATAACTTAATAACTTGTAATCTCGGAAAAGTTAGCAATGAAAAGGCAACTCAAAGTATAAGAAAGGAGAACACGGACCGTAGAAAGGAGCGATTCAAGAAAACCCTGCTTCCAAGGGTCTTGATAACATGTTTACTTGTGATTTTTCAGTTTATTTTCCCTTAATTTATGTCATCATTCTAACAGCCAAAGACATCTATCATTTATTAAATCAACTGCCACACTTTAGAGTAAAGAAGCTTTACTCTTTACAGTAAACCTTTCAAATTTTACTCCTTTCTCCCACCTAAAAGTTGCTTATTAATACCTATGCATCTCTCTTTGCAACTCAGATTATAACTTTAGAAATTTTGAAAATTTTTCGGTTTGCCAAAGAATTAATTTATCATGTAAGTTGTTCAAACAATTCTATAGATGAATCAATTTATTGATATTTCAAATCGCAACGCAATATTCAAAATTGGCTAAATATGTAATAACTACGCTAAAAATTTGCAAAATTGCTAATTTTTCATTAAAATTGTTTTTACTTGTGCACTTTCGTGCACTTTTATTCCATAATCCAAGGCAAAGTAAAATATTTTACAACTTTTTATTATATGAATGTTGCTGAAATCGGGTGACCGTAAAGTGCAGTAAAAGGAAAAGTTCATGGGATTGAAAGCGCTTAAAATAAAGAAGGAAACTAAAAAATCGTTATTTTATACGTCATCAGATTTTTATTATACAGTATTTGCTTTTTTATTATCACTTAACTTAATAAAGAAAAATGTACATCCTTAACTATGGAAGTAACTGAAACCGTGTAGATGAAAATGAGGGTGATAAAGAAGATGCTGAGATCAAAGTCAAAATATCAAAGAATTTTACTTGATCTGATTTTTGGATTTGGCTTGTAAACTATTTACTCAATAGTTTTCTGTAATTCCGAAAATCGATTTTCACGACTCGTTCCATGGATTACAGCAACTATTTGTCTGTGATGTACACTGCCTCATAATAACCAGCTTTCATTCAAGAAGGGTCTGTTTTGCACATCAAAATTAATTTCTCTATCAAAAGTAGTGACTGACTCTTACGATTGTCAAAAAATTCTCAGCTATCAAATTTTAACTGATCTGTAGTTACAACTTTTATCATTAGCGTATTTAGAGTGCGTCGGCGTGGTTTAGTGTCTCCAGCACAGGATTGGTGTATAAATCGACCTCATGAGCGTCAAGTAAAAAAACGGAGAAGGTTACACAAAATAACATTTCAACTCAACCGCATGCCTTTCAATTTATAACTAAATATGAATAGACATATGAACAAGGCGCACAGTGTTCTCTCCAAATGCCCAATGATATTGATTTTCTCTCATAAAAATTCGTACCAATTTCGAGCTAGCTAAAGAGAGTTATAACTAGAGACATTAGACTTAAGTTGACCAGCGTAGACAATAAATGCCTTTCCTTTTTCTATTTCTAAAGATTTTAAGTTCCACACGTTTTTTAAAGGTGCTTTAAGACTTCATGTTTCAAAGCCTTTGAAGTTTGTCCGTCAATGTTATTACAATGACACTTTTGTGTGCACCGACTCATTTGTCTTTTAGCTGTCACGTACAGGGTGGATACCGATCATAGCATTTTCATTCTGTCTGAGACATCTTTCTGTATGCAGAATCAGTCTCATTTTACTCTAAACTGCATTCTCTTCGCATTTTTCTCCCAGCATACTCACCTCCCTCATACACATTCTAAGCCCACAGTTCCAACTTACTTCCCATACCTAATGAAGTTCTTCTATCAGTCGTCTCATTTTCTTAATTTCTTACGATTAATTTCTTAATCGTATTATCGCAGTGAAGAATGGTTGTAAATCTCTTCACAACTTGTTAACCCATGTACTATTGGGTTTTCTTTTAATTATATAATTATATGCTATTAATCAATCTATAACTTAAATGATGAGAGAGGCAAATCGTTTTAGTTTATTTAATTTCATACATAAGATTTTTGTTACCACAAGACCAAGAAATGATTTGGGAAAGATGAGACGTCCAAAATGTAATCGAATGTAGTCCTTTACAATTTTTGTCACTAACGTCCAGTCAAATTCATAATTAGGCTTCAAATGAACCGAACTCTTCTAAATATCCTAAGCCTTTTCCTTAAAAACAAAGAAGAAACAAGCGCAACCTAAACCCTGGTTTCAAGACTGAAATTTTCAAATTACACTTTCCACACCACTTTATTATTTTCACCCGAAGTAATAAATAAAATTTTCACAATTTTTGGTTATGGGGAGCAACTAATCTCGAACAACGGCGAGCCCATCGAAAAGATAAAATGAGCTATGTCATGGTATCAAAGAGGCTTACTTTACTTGATTTTTGGGCTTGTGTCGTATAATATTTAGTAAATGAGCAATTCGGGCTCCAAAATTCAAATTTCACGATTCTTCCCCGGGATCGCAGCAAATACTTGTCTACAACGTTCAGTGCTTTTTGATTGGCATTATTTACTCAAGAGGGGATGATCATGGCGCCTCAATTTACCTTTTTTCTTCCAGTCGTTGGGAAGGCAAATGATTCTGTATGATAGTCAGCAGTTTACAACTTTAGCAGGGTAAAAATAAAATATAGAAAAAATTTAAGTTAGCAGAACTCCGTAAGTTATTTTCATTTAAGGTAAACTAAGGTAAACTATCATTTATTGTCCTTAAAGATTGTTCCTTCCACTCACCAACCTATATTCCCTTCCATTAATGAAAGATGAATGCCATTCTTTCCTTGATAAGATGTTTGATCAAATTTAACGAATTAATAGATAGGACTAAAACTCTAATCTCTTACTTAGAATTCTAGAACATTTCATGATTAATATCGTCTAACTATGCAAATAAGTCACGTCAGTGACATGCTAGCCTGCGTAGTCGCAAACGTCACTGACCTCATCAAAGTAAAAATTTAACTGTGGCTTTGCTGCCAACATGAGAGTCGTCGCTAGGCACGTAATTCACTTCTACCAATTAGCGCTTTCTACCACCCCGATCTATCTTCTTCCAGGCTTAGGTTGGCTTTTGTCCATTAAAGTATTCACAATCTTCGTTTTCTTTACTATATTTAGCTAAACCCCATAAAATTATATCTAGTAATAGAAATTGGCCAACCTTATTGGTGAATGGAAAGAAGGTCAAATGTGAGACTTCTTTGAAATCTTTGAAATGGATATCGAAAAACTTTTATAATTTTGCATTTTAGCTTTTATTAACAATCGCCATAACGTATCTTCACTAAGAGTTTTTCATTTTTCATTTATTGAAACTTTTCATTAAATTCAGTAACCATTTCCATCATATCTGCGTAATCTGTTCATTATCAGATAATTAGGCTTAGAATATTCGAATAATTCCTGATAACCGTGTTCGATTTTATATCTTTGATTATACTTTTATATGAATGCAATTATCTCTTTATAATCATTTATAATTAAAATTGTAATATCAAGTCGAACATTGATATCAATTGTTTAATTGAATGTTTATCTTATTACACATTTTGACCTGTCATGCAATAGTTTATTTATTTTATATTGACCAACCATAGGACTGGCTACTTTAGGGGCAATGAATATAGCTAGAATTATACCATGTTTATCTTAAACAACTTATCACAATATTCCCATAAACACGATACGTGTTTTTCAAATATTCAGTAGACACCAAATTCCTTAATTTAATTGAGCTATTTGACTTGCTAATCGGATATAAGTACGGTCATGAATCACCAATTTAGGCGATAATCAACCTATATTGAACATTATGTAAAAATTACTTCAATATCTTCACTTTATACCTGTTTAATAAGAAACACGAGACTTAGAGTCACACGATATCCATATCTATGCTAAAAAGAGGTGGAATTCGTCTCACAATTATCAGGCGACTGTGGCGCGATCCGTGCAACCTCCTTCAATTGGTGGACTGTAGGTCAGGTCAAACATGCTCTTAACCAGTAACAACCTTAATATAAATTGAATTATGTCTACAAGAGCTCCAGCGTGAACGCGTTCTATCACACTCTTTTATTCCTGCCATGGCACAGAAAAAACAAAGTGGCTCTACAGGTTGTTACCGTTTTCTTCTCGTTTTATTTGACTATGCAGTGTTTGTAAGTTGCAAAGTCTCGTAATATTAATTTTATACTTTAGGCTTCCGGTATTCTTTTAGTTGGATATGGCTCACTTCTCCTCTATGAGGAAAGCATACAAGGCTTGAGAGAAACGGTCGCCGCTTTACCAGTATGTATGATAGTTATTGGCTCTTTTGTTCTCATACTAGCGATAACTGGCTGTATTGGAGCATGTAAAGGAGGTCGGACTGTTAACCTAGTGGTAATTTATTTAATTAACCTAATATTTTTCCATTTTAGTTCTCTATTGCTTTATTAATAATAATTATCGCTGAGATTATAACTGGAGGACTACTGATTCGTCACTCAAAAGAAGTATGCAATCTTCAGTAATATTGGATTTATGATTTCCTTAGACCGTCCAACAGGTAGAATCTGATCTCTTAAGAATTATTGGCGAATACGAAAATGGTGTCCGAGGCGATGAGCAAATCGGCGCGCTAAAACAATTTCAAACAAATGTAAGTGGTATAAATTTCATGTTACAATTGTTCATAGAAAATCAAAAATCACCCTATTTTAGATTGTGGGAAGGCATATGAACACTGAGTACAGTATGAGGATCTCATAAGAAATCAAACTGAAGAAGAGGGGTAAATTAGAAGTAGAGATATCAAGAGTCCTATTTCACTTGAATTCTGGACACATTGAATTGCTCATTATCACAAGAGCGGTATTTTTCCCTGCGCAAATTCAGACTTCATGATTTGACTCTTTTATAAAGTAAGACACTTCTATGCAGTTGTTATTGCAAAGAAATCTAGTTTCTGCCGCTGTGATCTATGTGTTCATTAAATATCGCTTGGCTACGATAAGCTCTTACTTAAAACAAAAGTGCAATTACTCCTATAAACTCCTATTTATATTCCAATAAATACGAATATAAATCATAATCATACCATCGGGATTCATGTATAAAGCACTACCAAGTCCCAAGATGTCAGGTGCGGTGTACGCATATAAAAAAGGATAGTGTTAACTCAGAGACATCCCATGGGAATTGAACATCCCAAGACAAAGCACGAACTCTGCAGCTTTGAGTTTTGTTTGACGACTTCATATCTGACTTCTAGTATCTCGAGTGTGCTCTTGTCAACGGTGCTCAGAGATTAGTTATCAGCTGCTTTAAGTAGGTGACTGGTCAGGCCACGTCGACTCATTTTATCTTCCTGCAACCGGAGTAATTAAATGAGGCTAACAAAAATGTTATAGCATAATATGAAACTCAAATTTAGGTTCCTTGTTTATATTTTCTTAGTTGCATTGTTGTGGCGCTAACGGGCCAGATGATTACAAAATGCCTCACAAAGTGTGCTGTGATGTTGGATCAATTTGCGTTACTTATCCATCAGAGGTCAGTTAATACTTTATCAATTATATCTAATAAAACAATGCATTGTCTGCCCAACTATGAACGAAAATTTCTACCTTGCAGGGCTGTGTTTCGGCTTACCAAAAAGCTCTAGTTGATTACAGAGAATCAGTTGGGGCTGCTATAGTTGCCTTGGCCATTTTTGAGATTGGCGCGGCTCTTTGCTCCATGATGATTGGAAGAGGTACAAGTTTCAAAAACAAGAAGATGGAGTAGTGTTACTGATAAATAAAGTTCCACTAATTTTCAATATTTTAAAATTTTAATCTCTTAAGTAAGTATTATGATGATAATAATAGGGAAATATATATGAAGGGCTCTGTATGCGTATTATAGATAAGCTAGCTTTAATGAGTCCACTTAAGTCTCTTGACAAAGGTCACAAAACTAACGTGATTAATCTGTGATCAAGTTATTTTACTTTTCGGTATTAAGAGAAAATTTAGTATTAATGTTGAAGGTATTCAAGAAGTAACTTCCAGTTTCTTAAGTTTAAGAATCTAATTATTAATCACCATCTTTATGAAAAACCTTTATGAGATAAATAAATAAATGAGATATAAATAAACAGTCCTGAATAGAACCCACCTGTCCTCTAGGTATTTGAAAATCTAACAGTTAGATAGGTGGAGCCGACCACTTAAAACAATTTTCTAGTCAATCAGCTCAAATTAATAGAAGCTTCAGCAAAGATTAAAAAATTTAACTGTTCTCAAATGCCCTTGTCGAAATAGTTCCTCTGAGAAATCTTGCTCCATAGTTACTTGATTCCTTAGCCAATCTGCACAAGGAGGTGACGCAATCGCTAAACTTTTATTGAATCCACAATTACCAAAATTGGAAAAATCTGAAGTTCCTCATACAGCTCAATGCAGATGTGAAGTCGGCGTTCAGTGAGGGTGCGGAGTGGATGAGAAATCTTTAAAAGAAATTAGTCTCGTGCTTACTAGAATACCAATCGCAAATTAAAGGTGTGAGAAAAGGGAAATAGTCTCCGTGGACGCTCGGTATCATCGATTCTTTGCAAATCCGTATGAGATGTGAAGACACCGTTGAATAGACCATAAGCGAAGCACAACCATTCCATGGACTGATAGAATTTTCTGCCTAGTGAATGGCTGTTACATCAGCTATGTGAAAAGAGAGTGGTTAAGAAATCATTCGAATACAAGCCACGCTGAATTTCAATGCGACGATGACAAGAAATAATGTAAAACATAAATGCAAATGCAGATAATCTGTTGATTTCAGAGTTCAGATCCAGCAAGGCTTTGATTCTCAACTTACTCCAAAAACCTTTCTGACATTGCTTAAACCGCTTCTTTTATCTATTTCATTTCACTTTCAGCTATCAGTATTCCAGTGAAAACACTCTCTGCAATCAAATTCGAAAGAATCAATGCTGATCTGCTCAAATCTCTCATATTTTTGTGAAATTTGGATAAGATCAGAGGTTTTTTCCAGCTGTCATTTGACCATTTATCTGTTTAGAGCATCGAGAATATTCAACTTCTCTTCCCAACAAACTGTTTGCATTATATTACCGTAAATTAGACGAATGCAGTTAGATATTAAGTATAATCTGCGTCTCCCACATGATTAATCTTTTTGGTAGCTTATGAGTACCTCTATGATCATTAAACGACATTTTAGAATTATTAACATCAGCTGTCCCATAATGATAGCTCCAATAGTGGTAAAGTTTGGAATAAAGGTTGATCACCTTGTATTTCCAAATAATAGTTAATTTTCATCCATATTGGTGGTAATTTTTTTCAAAAAGACCTAGGAACCGAGTGCATGATTTCAAAAGGACATTAATCCAAACGTTTATGTTATGACGGGGAATCTTCCAGTAAGTAGAGCCTATTTTAGATTAAAACTGATCAACTTAACTCAGTTAAATAAATTAGACTTTGAATCACTGCTGCTATATTTATTCTAGCATATGAGTTACCCCATGCCATTGCTTTATACAAGCAGTTCTTTCCCAATTCACTATTGGTCAACTTAAGGACTTGGATGCTTCATCGCCCACAATACTCGATATTTAGAATACCTACCCGCTGGCCTACCATTGCCTATGTCTTCCTGTCGGCCACCGTGTGTGAAGTGCCATCAGTACATCTCTGCTTAATGCATACATCCGGACACTACCTTTGTTTCATTCCGGTGTGTTTTTTAATTCAATACATTTTCTGCGTCATTCAATTTTCAGAACTTTTGTTTCATTATGTTAATTCTCATATTTCTAGCAGTAAATTCGTGAGCGGTTATGGTTCAAGATACTACATTTTGGTATCACGGTCATTTCAGCCTCATTCATACTTTAATACACCGATACATTAGAATATATTACAGAAATCTGTAGACAAATACAAAGCTCTTATTGCCTTTTTGGCCTGCATTAATAATATAATTTTAAAATCAATCGTGGGAAGCACAAAAATGATGAAGGATTATCACAAAGAACTTGATGAAAATAATGTTAGAAATTGCCAAGCAAAATGCAAGACTACCCGTTAAGAGTACAATATAAAGATATATGGGAATGCTCTTTGTGAGTGAGTAAAGACGGATAAGTGGACTCTGCTAATTTAAGCAGTATTAGCTAGTTTCAAAGCTGGCGAAGCGCCACCAAAATAATGCTACCAAAATGCTCATATAATTTAGTATATTTGCTTTCTTCTGGTATCGAACAACTTATTGCTGGATCGTGAAGTATGTAACCATGAAAAGAATTCAAGTGACAGTTTATGATAAGCAGCACAAATTTCTCTAATTGTTCTAAAGAGTACTCTCTAATGGAAACGAATCTCTCAGCCTGAAGGTGTTAAGAACATACATCTTTATGTCCAAATATTATTTGCAATATGAACATTAGCCGATAATTTTTGTTATGAGGATGCTCACTTACCTTTCGTGATATAGAGTTTGATTCCCACTGGTCCACATCCAGTAGGTGGATTTCGAATTAATGCTTTGTCGTACACCTGAAGTGTATCGATACCAGCATCGATTTCACGCCATCATCAAGTCACTTTTAAGTCATAAACATGGGAGGTCATGATATAGCAAGGTCAATCGTCATTTGTCAATCATTTCGTTTTCTGACTAATCATATTCTGCCATATTGAATTATGACGACCAATAATTGATTCAGTCGACTCTGACCACCCACAGTCCAGACAAGTCCGATTTTCGACGAAGAAATAGAATATTAATTGCATTAATAAACGTCTTGTTAGTTGACTAACCTTGTCTAGTTGAATCAATGTCTTCGCCCTCTCTCCCTCTCTCTCTCTCTTTGAAATCTGAGCAAATGTAGTATGTCTCATAGCAGCTGGTTTAACCACACTTTACGATGCATGCATTTAATGATATCGATTAGCACTTTTACTAGAAAGTTTTTACAAATGCATAGTGCAATCTTTGTTCAGTTGTCTTGTCTATGCACGTATTTGTCATCTGCAAAAACCCAGCGACAACTGAATCTGCAAGTTAATAAACAGCAGAATACTGCTACTAGATAATAGCGATTAATCTATTTAGGGGTGGCTTTATTTTTCAACTCTTTCGGTTATAAACAAATTCGGTGCACACAACCTTCGTGATTCCCCCCCCCCCCCNCATTGTCAACACCCTTCAAGTGGTATGTCACTGACTTATTACCGTTTATCTCCTTCAGGTCTTTGGGGTTGATAGTGTGTATCTGGGGTATCAGTAACATCCCACAATACCAAAATATTCACCAACCAAAATTCAGTCAATAATATTCTCTACTTTCCAATTGGCTGAAGTATTTTCACCAAACTTGCATCTATTCTGGCGATTTGTGGTGCTTATTCGAAAAAATACCTCTCCTAATTCTGGTAACCTTTTACACTGATGGCATTTTGAGTTTGTTATTATTCTGCTTTGATTAATTACACTTACTTAATTTCTATAGCGGGATAACGATTACTTTTGCAGATATTTTGACTATTTAGAATATTTTTCAATTTGAAAACATCCTTCGTTTGGCGGTAATGAAGTGGAGGGAATGACCCATTTATAATGCTACAGATGGGAGTCAATTATGCCAGTGCGAATGAATGAAAGCTCAGCTTTATCTGCTTAATTGCTTTTCAGTATGATTGTTGTGGTTATAAAGGATTTACAGACTATGTGAATCCTGAAAAATATTTCTGCCTAGAAAAATCAGAATGTCTAGAAATGTCGCTTAAGGTGTGCGTAATAATCTACCTGATTAAATTTATGTACTTTTAAAGGATCCATTCGTCATGTAGACTGATGGTGGGAGTTTACTTTCTAAGTATGGGTCTCCTCGAATTAGCCATAATGAGATATGCTATTGCTCCACAAAAAGAACCGTATTATTCAAAACCGTTTCGTGAACGCACCACCCCGATTGAGTGACTCATAACGCATTCATTTTTTAATATCGGTTTTTTTACATTTTCATGCCATTTTAATCTTCATATTTTATTTATTAAAGGTTTAACCTCGAAATAAATTTTTAAAAATAAATAGAGAATTTCAAAATCGGTTATGAAACAAATATTAAAAATCTGTGTAATTTAAAGAAGATTTAACCTTGATGTAGCAAATTTCCCTTATTATTATATCCGGTTAAGTAAGAATCCTCAGTTTCCGCAGCGAGCCTAAAGTCACACTTTGATACTATTTGTTTAACGATACTGTTACTACAGTTGCTCGTACCCATAAGGGAAGGAGAAAATTCGCACTTCGGACAACGAGCTCTCGGTTAGTAAGCTAGTTCTTTTGCATACGTAAAGTGAGGACGATATGGAACCGGTTACCCAATAAGTTATTCAGAAATATAGCAATGAGGCAACTTTATTTTCATCTATGAGCCCAGAAGACAATAATCAAAAATCCAGTGCCCAAGAAGATAAGTTCTCTCACAAAGCCTCATAGATTCTACACAGAGGATTGAAATATTTCCAGAATCTACATCTGTTTCACGCTTACTTGCTTTCTTCCAATAAGGTACCGCTTCAGCAATTATCACTGGGAGCCCTAATAACGATAGTTTTAATTGTGATAAACTAGCTAGGCTAATTTTCTTAATCATCGAATTCTCAGTGGGAATAAGAGTTGATTTTCAGTGAGCTATCAATACAGACATAAACGGAATGATAAGCGATTCCTCGATTAACCCTGGATTTGTGGTAATATACAATCATTTATCATGTTCTCAATGAAGACTTTAGAGAGCTTTGCTGTTTAAATGCTCTTGCTAGCCACATTGTGCCTGCTCATGTCTGTTAGAAGATGCACATAATCGAAAGAGATATGAGTAATGATTTAAATTAGTTGAACTGGTCAATAAACTCCGTAAATCAAAGAAATAAACTTTCTCAGAAACCCAGACGTCAATTAATGAAAATGGGTTTTGGAACATTTGAATGTTGTTGAATAGTGAATTATACTTCTAATTATGAAGATAACTCAATACATGCAGAAATCAAAATTGGGCTTTTGACAACCTGACTTCATTGTATGCACCTTTTCAACACCTAGTTCATAATTTTAGGGACTATTTTACAAGTAGATACTGTTTTAATACTTAAAATTTCCAAATATCCTTATGTATTTCCAGGAGTAGCAATAATAAACACATAATCTCTATTCTACTGTTATGACAATTAATTTCACTTAACGTATTTCAATACTTAAATCTAAGCTGTTTCTGCTGACTTGCATTTTGAATTTGCATCTCAATGGGAATATCGGTATAGATATGGAATTCGTTCTTGTCGTTAAATTCACATAGTCGGCAAGATCGCGACTATCTTTCAAATGTGTAAAAAATATGCGCATTATGCAGTAATTTATGATCAGCTATATTTGGTGTTAATTCTAGCCTTGCTTAAAGACGCAATGTACTGAGATCTGTATGGTGATTGAAAATTATATTCCTAATAATGTCACTAGACGTTTAAATGTATAAAGACGTGTCATTATGAAGCAAGGAAGCAAGAGACTTGAGTGCAGAGAAGGTAAAAAATCATAACAGAATCATGTGCTCAGATCCATCATTCGAGAACAACAAAAAATGTTGAGCGAAATTCAAGGTCACACGTTCTATAATGAATTTACGAGTGATTTAATAAACACCATGCAAATTTCAAATAGTAGTTCATATTTTGTGTGTTCTTCTCAAGGTTAGATTTTATAAAAGTTGTTGATCAATAATTAAGCTATTCAGTTTTCTAAGGTCGGGAATTTCTTTTCAGTCACTCTGTGGATTATAAGCTATTTAGAAATTTCGTTATGATGTCAGCATAATGTTATCTAGTCAGACCACATTATACACCTGGGTTTATTAACGATAGATGTTTACAGATTTTATTATTTCTAGAAAGGTTCCACCAGCTTTAAATATTCAAATCGTTTTTATAGATGTATTATACATGTTAGAATGCCAAGATTATTAAAAACTAAGTGTTTGAATATAAAAGAATGAATTGCCTATAAGCAGGTTTGTGAGTTACTGCCTGTGAGTTGCCGATTAGTCTAGTATTCAGAAGTTGGTTGTTCTATAGTCAGTTTATTAGTAGATCATCAGAAACCTTACGAGTTGCTATTATGTCAGTAACTCAGTTGACTTAATTCAAAGCATATTGGGGTTTTGTAATTTAATCATAATAACAAATTTATAAATCTGCCTTAATAGGAGAAAATTTATGAGTGCTTATCCTTTTTAGTGGATTGATGGGTTCATTAATAAAATTAGAAAGTATGCATTTCAAATTTCCAGAATTTAACAATTTCTGACCATTAGCCATTAGTAAGACTGTTTGCATGTTAATTAATTGCAAAATTATACTACTGAGCACGTTAGGAACGCATTCATTTGGTGAAATGTTACAGAACTAATATATTTTATATAATTTTAGTGGTAATAGGACACACATGAAGAAGTTTAATAAAAGGACTCAGTGGGATCAAAAACTATGAAGCACCTTGGGCATTGGAAATTTTTAGGCAGCAAGAGCCACTATGCGGCTGATGTTACTTTCATTAGGTAGCAATCGATGTCCTACTTAGTAAATTACAAGACAGAATGACAGACTATTTAGATTTCCTCTAGTGTTGATGTTTAGTGTATTTAGAGACGTGTCGCTTTAGGTTTTGCTTAGCTACAATGTAAAATTGTTTAGTTTTTTGCCTTACTGTGGGGGTTTTCCTACGAATATAAGATTAAAGAAAGGGTGAATTTATAAAAATTGAGTGTTAGCCTAAGGACATTTTATGAAACAGAAAGCATGTACTTGCATGAGATCAGTGGATTTGGTTTGAGTTGTCGAAGTACGTCTGCTTATATATTATTTATAAATGTAAATATATACCATCGCAAGAAGACACCGAGAGTCAGAGTTGATTTATTCGTGCCACTAGAATTCAGGCGTTTGAACATCAAACAGAAATTAGACTTTTAAATCTTAATGTCTGAGATAAAAGCGGTTATAATCAAAATGTCGGTTAATCATTAATATGAATTAAAACAAATTTAAATAAAATCATCATGATTTAAAACCTCCAATTTTTCAGAAAATATGCTATACTTATACTCTAACGTGATCAAGATTGTTAGAGCCTGGTTTTGAGAAAACGCAGAGAGTTTTCAATACACATTGCAATTCCATAGTTTAATAATTGCTATAAATGAATGCAGAAAATGGCAACATTTATTTGAAGCAATTAACCAATGTATATTTCTATACATTATGAACCAAGTACGGTATGTATAAGATCATGTAAGATAGAATGAAAATACCTGTAAGATTATGATTGCACATCTGAGAAGAAGCGATCATCTTGCTACAATAGCCACTACCCTCTCTCCCAGAATGGAATCGTCGTTGAGCATAGCCTTGGATCTTACTTTTCATTGGTCTGCTTATCATACTTACAATTTCTCAGTAGCTAACACGTACTTTTTAATCGTAAACCTCTTCTGTCCCGTCTACGACTCATCCTCCTACCCACATAATTTTTTCAACTATTCTTCGGAGTAGATAACCTATTAAAGCATTCTCTTTTCCATCTTGTTTGATGAATTTAGAAGGACGATGACTTTAATAGATTTCTTCACCTTTCGGCTATATATATATTACGCATAATTTTCCTCATAAAATCTTACACGTCTTCTATTATAGTTGCCATCACATACCTTAACATGTGGTAAGCTGCGAAAGTTATGCTCTGTTAGATAAGACAATGGTCAGGTAATGTAGGTTAATATAAAATACCTGCCTAGAAACACCAACAGCAATACTTTCATAACGGCCTTCATATTACAACTAGTCCCTATGCCTCCAGCAGCATCGACTTCTAATGAAATTGATATACCAAGGAGTAGATCCGTTCTGGATAAGGAGGATTTACAATTGCATTACTATTTCCTGCAAATATTGCATGTACTGGCTAATTTCTATGTATTCGTAAGCAGTGTCATGCATTTATAACACTCCTTGACCCCTGTTCAGCTTGCTTCCATTTGCTTTGTGACGTTTGGATCATATATCACCGCGTACGTTGACGAAGTTAATTTCAGTCTGGGCTTTTCTGTTCCTACTATTCTTCTTGGCTTTGCCTATTTGACTGCCTTAATTCTAGGCTATTTTGCAGCTTCTCGTCAAGATAAACTCTTATTTTATGTGGTATGACCAATATTGATGGTGTCGATAATAGATTTATTCTCGTTTAGTTTGCTGGTATCCTCAGTGCTTTGAGCGTCTTACAAATCGCTTTGGGTGCAGTTTGCGTGGGAGTTGAAATAGAATTTTCAGGAATTATTATTACCTCAACTGTCTATCAAATCGGAGCCATCGTCAGCGCAATTCTATTGGCTATGCGGCCGGAAATATCTGCCTAATTAATATTTGATATTGATTATGGCGATGATAAATTTATACCATTTTGTCTGAATAAATGATCAAATTTGATTTATTTGATTTTATTTAAAGTACTGTACATATATTCCGAAGTAGTGCTTGTTTTTACTCTGAGTTCGTGCATGATATTGATTGTATAATAATAATTTATTTGACCTTTTTAAATAATGTGGAATTGCCAGAAATTAAGTTCAAGCAGAATGACATATTAATGCGAATATCTCACTCAAGAAGGGAAGTAAGGAAAAACGCATCTAGATCACATGTCATGATATAGAGCATTTTCATCTATAATATATAATTTCAAGATCAAATTAAATAATTACTAATCAGTTAAATGGAACATGGGATTTTATTTTAAAATCGATTTGTAATGAAGCGTTTGTCCACAGTTTCTCAAACTCCTGGGGACAATATTTTAGACTCTGTAGTGTTCTAAACGACAGTCCTTGTAAGTTAATGCGTCGATCTGAGCAACTTCGTTGATTGGGGAATACTTAAATATTTAGTGATCCATACAGAAAGTTACTTTCAAATCGCCTTATATTCATGCCCGTCTGCCAAGTTGATGGTCACAAGATCGACGTCCATATGCGACCATCCAGTGATGTGCATAGGTATCCGCGTTGGTTAACTCTGAAGTACAAGAGAGATTATAGGATCTGAATTTCCTATAATAGCGGCTCCAGACTACCTCTTTTTTACCTAAGTCAGGTATTGTGAATCCTTCCCCTTTGACCGTTATTTTTAAATAAGAGACAAACTATGAAATTTGACTTTCACCACTAAAAGGAAAACTTCATATTTAACCTCAGATTATAGTATTTCAACTTTATTTTTTGCAAATTATGACTCTTTCATGCTGTAATAGCTCTAGAAGATCTAGACAACGTGCACTTAACCCAAGACATTTTGTCAATCAAACAAAGACAATATACAGAAATACAAACTGTCTTCATGTGATTGATCTGAGAGATCAATCCACTGCCGGACCGCTAACAGTTTTAGTCTCCAATACCCATCAAGTTGTCAGGAGTGATGTTCACCCGCATCTTGATAAGGATGGTGGGTGACTTAGAGACAACCTCTGGGAATTGATTATCCCGAGACAAAATATGAACATTGTAGCTATGATCTTTGTTTGTCAGGTTCTTACCGCTTATCCTCTTAAATGTCAAAACATGGAACCGTGGCAGCCGTAGACACTTTTGATTTCATAAAAAGTGAGTTCAATTAAGTGTTATGTAGGGAGTAATGCGATTGGATGAAAATAACTGATATCGGTATGGCATGGTGTGACAAAGTGCAGCTAAGTCAATCAGTGGGCATGCAGCTTCCCCATACTGCAGCTGACTCATCTATGAGATCATAACGTGCAGCTTAAGAGTTATTGCTATTACCAGTTATCACCACTGTCTATTATTACAAATCAGATCGAAGGAACTTCTGTGACGATTAGTCCGTATGTTCCTAACTATTCGCTGATATTCACCCAATTCCACAGTTCAATGGTAATAAAGAGTGAGGTGGTCAAAATATAATCTCTCGTCATCTCACTCATCATTAATCTTACCCTCTATTTTTAAACTCCGAGTTATCAGACTAAGATCACTGGGAACAGTAATTATGGTTCACTAGATAGAAAGTGTGTCAAGTGTCCTTTCTAGGAAGTATCTCTTTGACCCAGTAAAAGATCTCAAGATCTATGTTCTTCTCTGCAAACTTAGTAACGTGGATGGCTAACCGCCCTGCTTAATTCTGGATAACAAGAAGGATGGTAGAATGTCATTTTCTCATAATAGTGATTCCAGGATATCTTCTCTCTACCCAAGACACGTGTTGTGTACACCTCTCCTAATGGCCTTGAGACTAAGTTTCCACAGATAAATGTGAAGCTCTAGCTGTAAAAGAGATAAAATGTAGAATAAACCACCATCGACATGAAATGAAAACCCGAAATTTCACAAACACGGAGATTAACTATTGTTGCGCGGAGACATATGAGATTAAATACAGATCATATCTGTCAGCAAATGCCTCGAATTATCTTACAAATCAAAATTCTATTCAGTTTTCAGATTTTTGTCAAATTGGTCACTTATTATTAACTGGCTGTGTAAATGTGGAACTCGATTTAATATGAACTGATTTTTTATGTTAGTACTAGGAAATTGCAATGCCATGGATATTCTAATTCTGTAAACTTTCAATTACCGATCGATCATGAATTCTGACATGCTATAGGCTACCACTGAGGAGACTGAAGAATGAATCTTTCCTCTCCATAATATTTATCTTACATACTCTCTAATCATCACTAAATTTAATTATYTTGTCTTTATAGTAATGTCTGTAAACTTTTAACCTTTCCTGACCCGAGCACTCCATAGACAAATATCGTGTGTCCACAGCTGACCTATTTCTCATCGATCGGAAAAGGTAAGCATACCTCGGACGATAGTAGCAGACACCGCATGGTCAGCCTTACTACTAGGACCTGCACTGGCCCTTCCTTTCCTACAATCGTCCCAACCAATTAAAGCACGCATACGATTATACCTTTATGCGTGTCCTCACCCAAAGTGTCAATTATAAATAGCCTTCCATTAGACACGCACCACACACCAAGGAACCATAGCTCGCCCAACACATCTTCCATAGCTCAATCCTTCTTCTCCAGTTCTCTGTTTTCCCTTGAGACTCTGTACTGAGCTTATTCAATATAACCTGGTCAACGCAATCCTTGGTGTTCTTTTCCTTTCATTTACTGTTAGCCAACTACCGCTACAAACTGATGAACTACTCCTACCACAAATTGGTGACTCTGCGACTACAAGATATTAATGAAAACATTTAAATTGAGACAGAAAGAAACGAAGTAAAATAAGAATGACTCAAACGTCACGTTAATTATTAACAAAATACAATTGCGTACAAATCTTTAGATATATGGGCTTTGTTATCATTTATATTCCCGATAGGATTTTATTCCTCAAATTATACTTTGTATTCTCTGGGTTTATTATCGCCTGCAGTCACGTGAATATCAATATTCTACATGAATCTGATTCTCCACTTTTCTTTGCGCTAGCCGCGCCAGCGATCGTTAATTTGCGTTTTCATTGATCGTAAAATAAGTACTTCAGTTCCCTATATAAAGAAAGAGGACATTTTGCGAAAAGTACATAAAGTACAAGAATAACCCTCACTTACTGCATTCCCTTGTGTCTGCTCATAATAATTAATGATAATAATTCCCAAGCCCATTTAAAAAAGCGTCTTCCTATACCCATCTTAGGGCAGAAAGTAACATTAAGAAGTTACCATAGAAAAGACTCTGGTTTCTACGTATTATTCTTTTATTCAGTTAATTCTATGGATTTCCATTTTTCTAATTAGTCACTATAGAATTTCCATACTACTGCAACCACTATTCGTTTAAGTAATTAGTGGAAAAATTCCAATTACTTCATTCCTCCTTTAGGATATTCAAAGTATAACAGGATTGATGATCAGCTTGCTTGACAAATAATGTGGCCACTATTTGAATTCATCCACAGCTACCAGAATAATAAAAAGAGTTATCGAATAACAATTGTGCTTTAGGATGAATTCCATTTAAAGAATTTCATAGATTTTGCTCAGGTTGCCAAGATCATTCAATTCCGTCTTCCAACGAATCTACAAAAATAGTTCCCACGAATGATGATGAACTAAAGTATGCTCCTTTAAAAAAATTGACGAGATAATGAAATTTTAGAGAATTATTATTGGGATCTGAGAAAGATAAACTTCTTTATATTTTTTCCTTTAAAATTCTTGATTTTTTAGCTATCCTTACCATTGAGAAAAAGCATCCGAGGGCATGACGGTCGAGAAGTGAAAATAAAAATATAACGTTGCCAGAACTTCAAGAGTTTTACTTATTTGACGTCGGTTGTTCATATTTGCACAAAGGGTATAGTTCACCGTATAGTGTCTTGATGTAGTCGCTATCCAGAGCTTTATGGTGGCATTGCTTCTCTTAATCGATGTTTCAACTTTTGTATAGGTGATGCTTTTTCTTTTTCACCAGCCTATTTATTTAATTCATTTGCAGTTCCTTACAGTCAAGAGCAGGTAGATGAGCGGCGGAGCTGTTTTAACATTGTCTAACTCACCAGAGTTCACTCAATAGTATTTAGATTGCAGGTATTCTATATTCTTTGTACCAATATTCTATATAAATTTTCAAGTGAGGGTGTTGGTATCGGTTTTCTGGGGACCTAGATATTTTTACGCATCACGTACGTGATCATTTCTGGGTGTTATTCCTTTCTCACACGCTATTCTTAATTTCAATACGCCCACTTTTCAATGACACTTTTGCATCTCATTTGGGCCGTTAGTATTGTGTTTTATTCTTATATTTATGTGAGGTAAGTTATACACTGCTTATCTCACAAATTAGTATACACCAAATGTACGCCATTCAACATCTCATATTTCTCCAAACAGAAAGGGTGGAGGCCGAGCAAATTTTTTCCTTAACAAACAATATGTGTAAAATAAATATATAAAATGAGGAATATAATAAAGAATAAAAAAATTACTTCAATAGCATAGCTAATGAAGTTGGTTGAGGGGAAGGTGAGAATAAAATTGTTGAAATTCTAGTTATCAAAGATCATAGTCATTTTGGCCGCTCCATAACGACTGGCAAATTTGATAAGAAAGAACCTAGCTCCAATAGGTAGAGCTCTAATAAAGGTGAATATGAGAACTACACTTCCTATCTCAGTATTTAAACCAACAGTTAAACCACCTAGGCCAAATTAAATTATCATGAGGACACCGAAAATACCGCTTTTACCGGATAGAGATGGCGTTTGTCCCGGCGCATAGCATAGATAATTCCAAAAATGGATCATGACATTACGGCCACTATTCGAACAGCTAACCAAATGCTCAAAGCTCCTCCAATTTTAAGGGTAAAATAAATACAATCTCCCAGCATATATATGATGAACGTCTAGAAAAAAAAACAATAGTCGGGTAAGGTGGAGAGTAAATACTTACGCACAAGATAAATTCACTGAATAAAAAAAGCCATTTGAAGTTAAAATTTAGCCCAACCACATACGTAGATGTAGATATTTGGGGTGTTTGAAACATTATCACCTTATTTGCATGTAGTTAAAAGCAGCTGACTAGACTTTATATATTGGGACTTAGTTTGATCTCCATTACACAATGGGAGAGTAAGATGTAATTCAGAATAAATGATATCTCCTCACCTCGCGTTCACTTTTAATAGTTGTTTATTCAATAAGACTAAAATTGGAGAAAGTCTGCGCGGAAAATGGATACTTCTTCAATACGGACCACAAGAGGAAATATGAGATTATTGAAAACGCGGTCTAGATAGTTATTTATTATAGAACATATTGTGGGCAGGGGTAGAGTAAATGGAAGGGCCTAATGGTCTATGACAGTCAAAAAGATAGAGATGTGGACCAAGAAACTTTGGAGGACACCAGAGTGAGAGGAACCAACCATCCCACTACAATTGTTACTGCTATTTCAAGCAGCATAGAATTGTAGTTGAGCACATTTCAAGTTCCAGATTCTCACTGGTCCTTTGTACGCTCATATTGATCTGCTGACAAATGCATAGCTATCCATTGGCAGGGATTTGGTGAGTTACAGAGTTTTATTTTAAACAATCATATATCATATTGATACCAGCCTAATTTGACCTCTATTTTAATAATAAAGTGTAACAACGTTGAATAAGATTGTTGGAATTAAGACAACAACTAACAGTTTACAGCTAACAAATAACAACAGCAATAACAGTCACTAATTGAGTGAGAGCTAACAACGATCGTGGAGCAGAATACCAAGAGTTGATTAGACGAAAAATGTATTCAAGGAAACCACAACGAGTATTTATGCGAGTGACAGAGAGTGAGAGGAGCGTGGTGTGGAAGAGAGATGAGCAGGAAGCGTAGGAGCCGGTAACTGACACGCGTGCGTTGTTCTTGTGTGGAAAACAAATGGGACTTATCATTTTTGAACAACACTGTTGGATAGAGGAATCAAAATCGAAATTTTCATCAATGTTGATAGTATCAAAATCCAAACAAGTATATCCTTGATTGAGGTATATTAAATAATTAATTCTTATTGATCAACAGTCATTGTTTTCTGACAGGTCACCAAATTATTAAATCATATTCATTTACTTGTGTACGTCATTCTTATCCATTTTCTTATGAAGTCTGGTAAATCTGTAGTGGTTCCCAAACAGTTGGGCTGATAAATTTTTCTCTGATAAAATTTTCCACCTTTGTAATAATATTATTAACTGAGATATGGCAACGGACTCTAACATACCTAGCCAACTCAGTTGATCGATTCCTATTAACGAGGAACAATACCTCAATACCATTAGCCATTGATCCGTCTCAACTCCTGTTCTTCTGAATTGAATAGGGCTACTGCATCTTGTTAGCCTAACTTATTCAGATTATAAAATGGCTTTGCTTAAGATTTGCGATACTTTAAACATTTTGTAGAGGAATAAAAGGCCAGTGTTGAATAACCTAATGATTATTTTAATGACAATAAGAATTCACTTGAGATTTATTTGGAAGAAATGCTGCGAGATTAATAATCCAAACGAATTTATTATGGTCTTTATATAAGGCTGTCGGAAATGAATACAACGCTATTCTTGGTAAAGAGGTAGTTAGAATTGTGTGAAAAACTCAGGAGATCATTTTTTCTAAGAGCTTTTGGCATTCCCGAAGGTTATATTTTCTTCGTGCATACAAAAACTTCTATCGGACGAACACGTTGACTCAAATATCTGTTCTATCCTAACCATCAGATAATGGTTTTTATTGACTGGCGAATCAAGGAAGCGAAATAGTCAACTGCTCTTAGCATACTGTAGTAAACGTGGTCTAAAAGGACTTATGCCGTAACCATGCAGCCGTCAGCTTCAATTTTCTTGCATGGTTGACTTGCTGGTTTCTACTACTGGAAGCGTGATCAAAATAGGTCTTTAATAAGAAACATTATGTATAAAAGGGATATAAGATCTATGTGTGAAAGAACTAAGAACAGAGAAATATTAAGCGAAAATGTTGAGAGAAAGCGGCCATCTTGCCATCATGACCATAAACCCCTCACCCTCACCTCTCACATGAACCCCATTGGTCTCCGCTTTGCGCTGAGGCGGCTTATAGTATTCTTAACAGTAATCACATTTTTACTCACTAATCCATGACTCTTATTCTAATTGCTCTTCCTACTTCTTATCATTTCCTCCACTTCCTGCTGGTGACCAATATATTCTAATCTTGGTCTTCTAGTTTAGGAAAGGTTATTTTTTCCTAGCGAGTTCTTAAAAGATTATCAGTGTCTAAGGAAATGTCCGTTAGCCTAAGTTGGTAGACCTCCTACTGGGTATAGTGGTCTTTTGGCAGTTGTCGTAATTCTGCCTAGTGTCTTCGAGATAGTGACTTTAACAAGCTCGGTCGATTGACGCAGAAATTAAATAAGTTAGACATTGAAATTCAATCCAGTTAAATTGGTCCAATTTTTAGACAATTACAAGTAATTTCCTCATTTACAAATTGAAGAATCGGGCAGATTATTTTATTTAAACAATAGTAAATTTCATTTCGGTTGCTTAATTCCCTTGTAATTTTTTTAATAATTCACTGCACGCCTCGATGGTCTAATGCTCTATAAAAACAGGACTAAATGACTATAGGATTATACCGCATCCTAACTATACATGGTATTGACCTTATACGATATTCGCAAAGATTATGCTTAACAAAGATTATGATTTACTTTTCATTATTCATCCACTCAAAGATTTTTGTCAAGTATATGATGTAATCAAAAGTTAATTTTAATGGCTGAAAAATATCAAAGAACTTAATAATATTTAATCTTGATTATTTGACTTATAATATAAAGAAACCAAATAAAAGGAAAAAAGTGATTGAGGAACTTGAATTCTACTCTTCAAGTTTTAATAAGTAAGTTCGGTCATCCCAGTCATTAAATGGTGATGGTATATTTTAATTTCAATACTATTCATTATTTAAAATTAACTGGAGTTCTAGAAAGATAAAGAAGGTTAATTTAGAGGGTGCGCGCTCAGTGTTTATTGACGAACACACAGTACTGGTCAACAGTGATCAAAAGAGTGATTATCGAATGTGATCTTTCACTAGTGCTCTTAACGGTCTTAATCGTATTAAAGAAGTAGTGTCCATTATTCTGTGAAGCTCTGATTGTAAGAAAAATGGGTAGATAATGATTCTATCAACCAAGATAAGTGGCAGCACCTCAGTATACATGTAGTCTAGGGAAATATAGCTATATCTAGTGCAGTGGTTCTTAGCCTGGGTTCGATCGAACCCCAGGGGTTCGGTGAGTCGTTTTCTGGGGTTCGACGGTTTGTTTTACGGGACGTCACGCACTGCTTGGCCATTATTGGTTGCAGCTGATCACGCCACATCGCTTGGCCTTGAGATCTGCGCTGGCGGCTGCAAGCTGCGGGAGGTCCGGTCACTCTGACTCACTCAGTAGCCGACGTGTGACTGTCTTGAGCGGACGTGATTTGTGATTTCCCTTTTAATACTTCAAACCCTTGATACTAACTATGTCGAGCAAAAAAAGGAAGTGGT
>CAADRB010000058.1:89744-108043 GCA_900708905.1 Hymenolepis diminuta | reverse complement strand
CTTCAGAACAACAACGCTCTCAACGTTTTGGTGTCTCCAAATCGCAGCGTACCCTCTTATTGCTAAGAAAGCCCTGGATATTCTCATACCGTTTGTTACAACATATCTTTGCGAGCAGTCCTTTTCGATGATGGTAAACATCAAAACGAAGAAAAGGAACAAACTTTGTTGNGAAAATGATATGAGAGTGGCACTTGCGAAGGTGAAGCCGCGCATTCCTGAAATTGTCACAGTGAGGCAACAACAAAAGTCACATTGATTTGCAATGAATAATCATTTTGTTTTTGTTTATGTGCGAAATTTATGTTGTGTAGGTTTTTTTCTTTCAACATATGTTGTGAATTTAAAAAAAAAATTTTATTTTTTCACCTACGAAGAGTTCGATGAATGCATGTATGGAACTTGCAGGGTTCGGTACCACCAAAAAGGTTAAGAACCACTGATCTAGTGTATTCGGCCGAAAGAATTTGGATAGGGGAATGTAGAGCTTTCAAGATTACATTTATAAAGGGTGCAGTAAGAAAATATACTGATTTCTTTCTGAAATATGACGATGAATATATTAGTGAATGTAGTTTCCCTAAATAAAAACACCCCACAATCGTGGTACCTAATCTTCAGTTTCATATAATTTAATTTACTTATGTCATCTGAGCCAGCAGCAAATGAATTTGGAATGGTGGATTTGAGAATTCTTACTTGATACATTCAATTTTCGTTCTGAGACCCTCTTTAATAATTCCGACTGAATGCATTGAGCATTCAGTCACTTACTAATGTAGTGACTGATTATAACCTTTATCATTCACCTTTCCAGATTTTCCAATCTTTATTGCATAGCAGTACAGAAAGAAAGTAAGGATAAGTTGATCAATGGTCATTTTTGGGGGTGGGAGAGAGAGGGGGGGGGGTCATAAAACACGAAAAGTGAAGTGGAGGTTAATTGCTTGAATTTGTTGTCGTATGAAGAATGCAATGGAAATATGATGAGAGCGCTATTGAAGCTTAGAATATTCACCATTTCATTAATAAATCCTGATGGACGACTATTATAATGTCCAGTTCCCCCTCATAAAGCTACTATTTATCAGTCACAGGAAGGAGAAGGAAAAGACTTGTGGCCGGAGCGACCATTTTTATTGAGAAAATAGACTGATTTGTACATATATATTTGGTCACGTAACAAATGATTGGCTGCCTGGTTAGCCAGTGATTGTAGGAATGATTGCTCCAGTGATTCTATACATCTATAAGTGAGTGTAGAAGTTCAATAATATGTAATACAGCGCATGAGAGATGAAGCATGCGAGTTTCTGCACGGAAAGTATCTGATTAGACTTCCAAATAGTGAACCAAATAGGAGTTGAACCACTTAGGAATATTTAACTTGGAATAAAGAGGCTAATAACGGAGAAAACGGATAATTATTTTTTTCCTAAATAGGTAATTGCAACTACGTATGACAAGTAATAATGAACTTATCTTAACCAACTGAGACCTATCATTAAAAATCGCAGTCGGCCACTTTATTTAATATTCTTAGTAGTAAGATTAATTAAATAAACATAGCTCCCTACTATAAATTTAGATATCAATATGTTAGATGATTTTCTCTGTCTTCGTTGGATAAAATTTAACACTTTTTATCCAAGAAAGTTAAATTAACTATTTATCGCCTATTATTCATAAATTTGCGTATTCGTAAAACCGTGCTAAATTGCAGGGCCGTTGCCTTGCATAATTTTGGAAAGAAGCCTATCATTAAGGCATTTACTTGTTAATGTTGAGTTTTGAGATTTGTGACTATTTTGGGGGGCTAATTAGAATATATCTGTCTTCAAAATAATGATAATAAACCTCAATTTCAATTAAAACGCGCAGCAATTTACGTGTCTACAAAGTACGGAAAATTGACTACCATAAAAAACCGAACTAATTAAAATCTGTGAGGAATTAATCACGAACAAATTATTTTAATTTTTGTAAAGTTGGACTTTCCACACTAGTCTAGTGCTGGGAAATCTAGTTTATGACACTATGAACTATCTACGAACCAGATATCACCAGACTGCAGTTGACACACTTGGAGAAAAGGATAAGACAGAAATGCAGTTACTCTCAGGCACTTGATTAATGCAAAAGAAACTATATATTAAAACATAAGCCATCCTCATACTATTGATGCTGAAGACCGAAACACTATCGTACTAACAATAGTTAATATCCCTAACAATTTTCAAGCTGTCAGGGGGAATGTGTGCTCGCATATTTATATGTACTGCCGGAATTTCCCACCCCCGACTCCCCGTCACTTTTCAATATTTCTTATCTTACTTTTGCTCGTGCCTTATCAATTCCTCATAACTGCAACATTTTTCAAGAACTTTCCCCATTTCCACAGCCTAAAAGCTTGCAATACGATGAGCCTACATTTTCTCTAATTGGACAATGGTATGACTTCAGTTTCTGATTACGCTTTTTCCTGTTTTGGGACTTCCTACTTTCGTTGACTTTAGGCTGTAGTAGTTTGTGAAGAGTTAGAGTTAAATTCGGAATTCGATTATGAGAATAACTTCAAACTGATTTTACTTATTATCCACAGAATACAAAGCGTAACTATGCTAATTTATATTCTACTCAAAACTTTTAAGTAGAAGTAACACAAAAACCCCAGTTACATGATCGCGAATGCTACCAGTGAACTTCACTTAAAAGTGCAAATGTAGGGGTGAAGAAAGGGGTCATATAAAATATTTCTTCCAAAAAGCGCATTTCCTACTATAATCAACTAAGTAAACAACATTTCCAACATAGGTATAAGAGGATTTTATACTGTAAAATAAAATACAAGTATCAGCATAGGGTTATAATCACAGTATACCAGTACTCAAGTTTTCTCCTCTTCAAATACACACAGTTGGCACCTAGCATGTACGCATGGATAATTGAATTATAAAGTCACATAGAGGGGAAATTTCATTCAAAAATCTAATGCAAAGCTCTATTCCAAGGCCTCCGTTGGATTGCGTTGAAACGATTTCGTGCCCGAAAAAGAAGCTGCCTTCGACGGAATGCCAGTAAATCAGAAGGTGACATGGATTCGATATCCTGTGGTTCTAACGGAGGAGGTTCAGGATACTGCTCATTCAACTCGCTATTATTGTTTTGAGTAGACGACTGAGCAGAGGTAGATGAGGCTGTTGTTACATCATCTGGAGACTAAAGGAAATAGCACTAGTCAGAGGTCGGGGAATTGATACCTATCGGTGCACTCCCACATTTAAGTCAGACTAAAAGGATGGCAAAATCAGAATTTTTCAACAGAGGCTCCATGATGTTACCTCTCCACACGCAAGAGGGGGGTTGAAACAGGCTTGCCTAAATGGGCTTAGACCTTGATAAAAATCTCATAAACTATTGGAGTTCTAGATATGCACTTACTTATGCTATTAAATAAAGTCTAACTAAATTGTGGAAAATTTAATTATACGAAAGCAAAACATCAATCTTACTTAACACCCTCTCAATTGCCGCATGTCAAAAGGATCCCAAGGATACTCAAGCTGAATAATAAGATTTTAGTTTCCCTCCTCACTTCTATACTTAAACTATATTAATATCTGTGCATGCCTGTTAATAATGATTTTTTACCCACCGAAATGAAAACTTCATTCCGAGTTCGTCTTCATCGAATTTTTCCCCTCGTTTGCATACCTGGGTGATACAACTAAATGGAGGTGAGTTAAAGCTTACATCGGTAAAATTACGTAATTCCCAACCTATTGATTTTTACGTCTTATCTTCTTCACATAATTCACAACACTATTCTGTCAAAGAGTATTTTCGCTTGTTAAATCAATTTTTCGCATTAGTTGGTGTATTATTAAGTAACAAGGCTCTTTACTTGACTGGCATTTCTTTGGGCAATTTGATTCGATGTTTCGTATTCAAATCTGATAGCTCCCTCATCAATGTTTCGGCTAATCCTTCCAGCAAGAATATTTTCCACTGTGACCTCCGGAATTCGTGTTATGGCAAGATCATGGAAAATCACATTTAGTGGTAAGTCGGGAAAGGCTGCGGCAATTTGTTCACCCTGAGCGCGTAAACTGGTTGTTAGGGGACGAAAAGGTTGAGTTTGAGACGCTGAACGGTGTGTTATTGGTCTGAAACGAGTCAGGAGTCGAGGTCGTTGATCTGAACCTTGGCGCTGGTGCTGTTCCATGGCAAATGTTGCTGTGACGCCAGGTGATGCTACATGTTGCTCAGTCTGTGCGAAAGGGAAATGAAAAATCAAAATTTCCACTTGCATACATACGGGCGTGAAATACCATTACGCATGGATGCGCTTACACAAATACGCACACCCGCGCTGTATACTCCACGATAAGCTGCATGACATGACTGATCGACACTTAACGCTCTAAGGTCAACCATAATTCAAACCCAAAAGAATAGTACAGAAAAGCGACTTTAGTCAGTACGGCAGATAAGTTTGGTTGTAGCCGAAGGATTGAGAAGAGAAATACTAGATATTAATGCTTTAGGGTTTTAATTGGAACTAATCTTACCTTATATGATAGTATAAAATGCATAGGAAATTGAAAAGTTACTCCTTATAAAGACCTACAGACGTGCAAACGTTGAAGAACAATCCAAGTTACCAGTACACTATGAAGTACAGAGAGATTGTGATGGATCAATGCAGGAAAACACACTCAAATCGATGCAAAGATCGCCAAGAATTCACATGTAAAACTCAAGGCCATGGGTTCTATAATGAAATCTCGAGCGGCAAAAGAAGCCGCAGTCAGGTCACGAGAGCGATGTCAATCGGTGCACGTCTAGGGGGTGGGATGGCCATCCACAGTGGCTAATAAAGCAGAAGAAATTGAGCTTCTCTACAGGGAGAAACCATGATGATACCCAATAATCCAAAATGTGTTGAAAAAATCTTTCTTAAATGAGCTAGAGAGTTATTAAAAGAAAAGGGTACTTAGGTAAATTCAGGTCCCTGTACACTCTAAGAATAGAGATCTATAAAGAGCAAAAGTTACATAAGCGTACAAACAAGTAGACGCTACATCGGTTTAGCAGATAACATCCGCAAGGATAGCAGAGTTAATAGTGTAAATATGCGAGATCACATTGACATAGACATTTGCAAAAACATGAAAATATGGTCGCAAAAATGATATATTTCATAGTGATTTCGACAAGAACGGAAATTTAATTAACATCTATTTAAGATTTTTTATTTTAACCGACACCAAAAGTACTAGTCGACATATATTCTAATTTTAGGTGATTGATGGAACCAATTCAAGAATACATCCCGAATCCCAGAATTCATGTACATTTAAAGTACTATCATGCATACCAAATTAGAGGCCGACGAAATACAACATAACTAGTGCACCAAAACGACAATGATAAAATATATGCTGGAAGCAGAACCTAGTATTGATAAAACGATTTTAATGCATTTTTCTTAAATACGAAAATGAAAAAGAAATTAGGGAAATAAATCCCTTAGTTCGAATGATGCCATGTAAATACTAAATTCGAGCCACCTACATCCGGATATGAGTTAATAAAACATGCAGAAAAATAACGATTAATCATAAGGGGAAGCCAAACAGGATGCGAAAATGTCTCTGCTACGAACTGGACAATGAAAATAAAAAAGTAGAATCCATACCCTCTCCTTAATAGAACTGCTAATTTAAGCAATTAAATTAAGCCTAAAACTCACCTCAGAGAATTCGATATCTATGATAGGCAACCACGATGAGTATCGAGATCCATCGAAACGATAGAAGCGAGTTCGAGTTGTTGACTGGATTACCTGTTCCTCTTGGCTCTGCCCATCTGTTCGAGTTACATTTCCCTGGAGTTCTAAGGGTATTCCATTATCCTAAAATAAGCAATTAAATATTTAAATACAAACTCTAAGAGACGCATTAAACAGAAGCTTAAAAAAGAGCAACTCACTTGTCCATCATCTTCAATCCGTCCTACTTGAGCAGTGTGTCTTAGTAGACGTCTTCCTGGACCTAGGGTGATACGAATACTGAGATCATAGCCAGGCGTGCCACGACTTCTTAGACGCAAGTAGATATTCCGAATAGGAGATTGCGTTTCCGCAGTTGGAGGAGTTATTTGTTCAACAGGATCTGAGTCGAAGACACTGAAGAGATCTCGCATGAGGGTTCCGACAAATGCTTGCTGACGGGTTCTGGGTTGTCTGTAAGAAATTTGGGGTAGGATTCGACGCCTACAAGCGGGGCAACTTGGATCCTGCTCAATCCACGTGGTAAGACAGGCCTCATGGAAACGATGTTGACATGGCAACCGACGCCAGGAACGCAAAGGCTCCCAACAGATAGAACACTGCTCAATTTCGATCTCAGAACCACCCGTATTCGAGACAAAACACTCTAGAGGGAATTCATTCCTTACGGCTTTGACATGTTCCATATAAGCAAAGTGTCTATGAATACGACGAGCTAGACAACCGTAACTCACAAATATCTGGATACAAATTATTGGCGTTATAAGGGAAATTAATCGAGTCCAAATGAGCATGTGGACATGATTCAAGAAATGCAGAGTGAAGTTAGCAATATCAAATATCAGATTGACATTATAAAGCCAGCGGCTTTTTTCGAAGGAAAGATTGCTAGCCCAGGAAACTTCATCAAGAGCATGAATTCCAATGATAAACAAAATTCTCCAAATAAGGGCATTTACAAGAATTGAATCGGAGACCATATAGACCAAAACGTGGCCAATTTGGTAGATATCGGCAGAAATATCTTCCTCTGAACCATTGGAGGTCAAATCGCCGAAAAGGTCTGCATCTGGAACGACGTCAGACAGGTAGTAACTGTATTTCAGACCAAATGCCAGATTAAAGCCAACACCACAACTCAAAGTGAAGAGCATAATGCAAAAGCGAAGCCAATCTCTTTTGGATGTATCTTGCCTTGCAAGAAGATTTTCACAACGAGAACGCGCTAAACGCGCAAAACCGTAAAAGCAACAGAAACAACCGAACCAAAAGGTCCATCCTAGTAAACTACTCCACTTTGTTGCATTTATTATACCAATTAAGAAGACGGCCCTAGACAATACGAACTGCGCCAACTTTTCCCGTATGAATTCCGGTTCTGTGCTACCAAGAGTGCCGAAAAAAAAGTATTGCATGGCTTTGACCAGACACAGGAGAAAACAGAATACCATATTAAAAGCTGCCACAACAATAAAATTATCCTGCATAATGTGCTCAATGGTATTTACTCCCTTACTTTCATTTTCACTGTTATGATAATATTGCATATATCGCCACAAAGCAAAACTGGACAATACGGCGGTGAGAGTCCCGTAGGAAATTAGTCGAGAAGTGAGAAAATGTGATGGCAAACTCGGGAGAAATGACGTCATTTTACTGAAATATGGTTGTTAAAAAAAATTAACGGTTGTGGCATCAGAAATTTAACGGAACACCACGAAATCAAATTAAACAATGCCGTCGCCTCCGCTACAGAACAGACAATATTCTAATCACTTGTTTTCCGATTGGTGGAATTACGTGCTTTCTTCGTTGTAAAAAAAGTAAAAAATATTTTCAAGAGTATTAATTTTTACAGGAAGATAATTGAATCAATATTAACAAAGAAAATAAAATCAAGTTTACGTTATTTATAAATAATATTGATAATAATTACATTTGCGAAGATATTTCAAGAGATTTATTAAGTGTCATTCATCTTTTTGTTAGCAAAGTAAAATTATTACTTTAAAGAACGCGTTTAATTCCGCATATGCTACCTGTCTGTCATAACAATGGATCCTATTTTATTGGGTTTGACGTGTGTCATATGTGCGGTTGCGTTTTATTTACTGTTTATTGAGGGTAAATCATGGAGAAGTAAGTTTATTTCACTTGAATGACTATTTTTCACGAATCCATTGTGTTATTAATGAATATTTTTTAAGATTCCCGAAGAACGGACCGCCGACAAGGAGCGGCCAATCGACGCCGTCCAGCCAATGCGGCTGCTCGTAGACATCAACAACAAAGGGCAGCTGCACAAGCTCCACGTCAGATGACTGAATCTAGTTTTGAGTCCCTCAGTGAAAACAGTGGCAGTGAATCTTCTGATACTGACACTGGTTCCAAGCCTGCTTCAGATACTCCCAAAAAGAAAATTGGCACAAAGAAGGCCCAAAAATTAGCTGAGAAAGAACGCAGAAAAGAGGAGCGGGAGGCTGAGGAAAGATATCGTGAGACGATGCGAAAGAAGGATGATGAAGAAATCAAAAGAAGAAAGGAGGCTGAGGCGAAAGAAGCGGCTGCTGAAGCTGCTAAGGTATTTCATCAGTATTTTGCTTTGTCAATTTGTCTTAAATTACAAGTATTTTGAATTTACTGCATTATCGCGTTAATGAAAACTATTTTCGTCGGTTAATCTTCCATGAACTACATTGTAGATCAATGGTTATTAAGATCATTTTATGCTTGAAGTGAGTTCTAAAGAAACACCTTTAAGTTTAAACGTTGTCATAATCTCCTTCCTATACACATCCTTTGGTCTCTCCCACTCGTATCTAGTTTACTTTTGCTATTTTACACTTGCGCCATAATTCAAATACTGGAAGTACTTGTAGTATTGCTGAGGTTTTGAGAGTCCGAATGCAGAATTCTCAAGAAGTATAGGAGTGTGTCGAATATGACCTTACACCAGATTTTTGCAAATAAGCAATCACATGTATTTGTGGCATTAATCTAATATTTCAATAGTTAGAAGGTATTGTTGTGCGTGTGTACGAATGACTTTGATTGCTGCGTCCCTATTTTGTTTGATTTCATGTACTTCATTCACCTAATATGGTTCAGTATTTGTTCCATAAGTTTCTGAATTTAGTGATTGATTTTGGTACTTGATTTTCGTCAAAGTCTGCTCATTTTCCCTCGTTTTTTCTCTAATAGAGCACTTAATTTTTCCTGTGTTCAGATTCATTATTAAAACTGGTAGATTTTCGTGCTTTGCGGTGAGTATTAGCAACAGTATCCTCTTGAGTATATTTTTAATTAAAACATGTGCTTTGAATATTTTCATTATTTATTATCTTAGGCTGCAGCTGAAGAGAAACTACGTCTCGAACAGGAGGCACGTGAACAGGCTGAATATGAACGACTGAAAGTTACTTTCTCTATCGAAGGTGAAGGAGTAGGTGTTCAACAACTCGACGAAGAGACAGAGGCTCAATTGAACGCTGATTTCATTGAAACCATTAAAAGGGTCAAACTTATCTCCCTGGAACGTCTTTGCGTCAAATTTGACATGAAAACTGATGTTAGTTATCCCTAAGCTCTTCATCAATTCGTTTACACTCTAGCCCTTCTGATTCTATTCTTTCAGGCCTGTGTTGAGAAGATCAAAACCCTAATTTTAGAAGGATCATTGAGCGGCGTTTTGGATGATCGTGGCAAATTTCTCTCCATTGAACCCAGCGAGTATGAGGCAATTGCCAAGTTTATTGAACTTCGCGGTCGTGTAACAATGGCAGAGTTGGTTGAGCATGGCAACAAAGTAATTAGGGCTCGAAGTTAATTTCCAACTTGAAGATTTTCAGTTCCTTCTACTCTTTACTCCGTGTTCTGTTTGTCACTCTATGGGTTTTGTGAATTAAATGATTTTCTATGAAACATGCAGATATTAGTCTTTTATTATTGTATTCATATTGGAAGAATGTTACTAACAGTAAACCGAAATTACTATTTCTTTATAGACCCATAGTTTTCCTTAGATCCATATAAGATGAAAAAAACTTCTTTTAATGTTTTTACTTTTTTAACATGAACACAGCCTTAAGGATAAACGCGTTTAATACAGGTTAAGATAGATTCAATTAAAACAAAGCATCTTAAAGAAATAAAAGCCAATAAAGAATGGTGCAAACATAAGGGAGAGTGTATAGCACAGTGGTGGGTGGAATTTCAAAACGCACAGCCATTTTAATAGATGGAATGAATGGATGGATATTAGAGGTTCTTTTCTAGTGAACAGAGGGCTGATAGATGCGTCAATAACGATTCCTGAACCGGTGAATTTGTTGACTGGCTAGCCGAAGATGAAGTCTGTGACTGATTTCTGGTAGCTAGGAAACGTCTCAATAGGCCCGGTCTGTGAACCTGTTGGTTCACAGAGTTGTACTGGGTCATCAGCCTCTGGAGAACACTGGTTTGAAGAAACTGCTAAAAAAGAGAAGCAGTACTCTAATTAAGATTTGGGATTTAGTGGCTTTATCCGTGCTCTAGCAACAATTCATTTTTACTCCCCCAAGCCCATTAAGGGAATCGTTCATGACTTGGATAGAGAGGTATTCTGGATCTGCTCTTAAGAGGAAATCTTATTGTCGTTGACCAAAATAAAATTAATCACTAGATGTGCGCTAACCGACATCGATCTCATGATCTCCGATTTCACAGGCATGCACCACACCAGCGGCATCTCTACCTTTATTTACTTTCCTCTAACTCATTTTATTACCCCTGGTATTCGCCATTGCTATTCGATATTCGTTTTATTATTAATGCCAAGTACCTTGAAAACATCTCTCCTTCTTTTGCCAACTTCTTCCATAAGTTTCCTGCCCTTATTGTTACAAAGATTACACAATGTGTTAATAAAAATACATAATCTCAGAGAGTATTAAGAGTCCTCTTAGAAACTCGGGGTGGGTATGAACTTAGGAAAACACCTAGAGACCATAAATATTGGACGGTTAATCTTCATTATAGACGGACCACCGATTAAACGTGATTAACAGTGCTTCATTTACAATATCTCTTTAATTTCTTTAATAAATTGAAATTGTTTCCCTTCAATAATGTTCCATGAGACTGGGTTAGCTTCTTGCTAATTCATCATCCAAACAGTAACTAAGACACCATCAATCTATAAAAATTAGCTTAGCATATCTAATCTTTTCTCTGAATATTGAGGCCTTCAGGAAATTAAATGTACTCTTTCATACTAGATAGATATAGTGATGTCATTTTTCCACAGTTTCCTACCTGCTTTAAAGAAGGATTCATCTCGAATATTCTTCGCAAAGCACCCAGAGCTGCTTCTTGAACTTCCATAGCGCCATCAGTGCATCCAGATTCCAACAAGCTGGGTAAAACAGATTTAGAACACTTAATTCCAATTTTTTTGTAGAGCTAGGATAATTTATTAGATAGATTCTTATCAACTTACCAACTGAGCGCCCTGTTATCGACTGGAATACCTGCTTCTAAAGCCTGCACGAGTCGGCATTCAAAGAAACCTAAGGGAGTGAAGAAGAAAACAATGAGGAAGCTTTTGAAAAGTCTAATCGCGCCTTACCACTCCGAAACCGATTTCATAATGTATCGATTAATGCTTTCATACTTATAGAAAAGAAGACTACAATATTCAGCTACTAACTGAAGATTTGGGCTGATTAAGGCCTAAAAAAAGGATGCTTAATTTCACGTTTCAAGGGTCCATATTTCAAACTGCCAACAAAATTCTCTATCTACTAAAATTATGTTAAAGACGACCTTGGTGAGTAGCCCGATGTACATTCAAATTTGGGAATTTTCTATAAGGAAACATGAATAGAAGAGATAGATGAATATAACTTTTCTGTTAAACTATTGGCGTCCATTGAAACACTGCTAATATAAAGCTGTGGCCACCAATAAGAATGTATGTAGTCACTTACATTATCTGGGCGTCCAGTTAAGACTTCAATTGATTAGATAACGAAGAAAAGGCAGTAGACCTATAACTCAATGAAACTTCACTTCACAGTTGCCACTAAAATAACAAAGTACCCTGCTTATATATAACTTGGATATAAGACATTGATTAGCTTACTGGTTAGCTAGTAATATAACAGTGAGCAGAGTTTATTCTCAGCTGTGATCAAACAGGACTAGTTATTAGAAGATTAAGTGCCGACTTAGTAACAAATTTCATTCATTGATATTTTACGAATTCTACTTACAGCTTCGAAAATATCCCACTAGGAGTTGACATTAAGTAAAGATAACCTTAGCTTGAATAGGAATTCGATGAGAACTTACAACACGCAGCCATCCTTACAGAGACGCTCTGATCAACACTCAGAAGATTTTCCAGAGTGCTCATTAACACCGCATCGGGTTTTGGGGCTCCCCAGCGAGTGATTAAGGCAAGAAGGGTGAGAGTGTAATACCGAGTCGACGAATCTGAACTACCCAGATAGTCAATCCCCTGGAGAATTGCAAAAGCGGAAGTGGCGAAAGCTGTGAGGATGGGGAAATTGTTCGTCAATTGAAGGGTACGAACATTCTCGAAAACAGCCAAAACTGTTAAGGAAAGAAGAGCAACAGAGTTAAAGTGGCAAAGAGCTTGTGGTGCCTAGTTAGTTGAGACCAATCTGCTATGACGGTCAAAATTTGACAAATAACAACAGGCTTGAAAAGCTTATTTACAGGAACCTCTGAGAAAACCCGCAGCCAATCTTCAATAAAGGAACTATAAAATGCCTACGTTCTTGTAAAAAGCTTCTATCAAACTTTCAAATATCAATACAAACTAAAAAGAAAGTACACATAAATTATAACTACAGAAAATGCAAAACCGACTTATTAAGACTGAAAGACCTGACAAAATCAGTTAAATGTTTACTAGTTGTGAAACTCAATTTCAAAGGGATTCATGGTAGGACAGTGAAATTCGAAGCTGTTATTTGTAGGCGAATATTTGCAAAGGTAAAATTCCCTTACATTGTAGCAGATATAGTGATAGTTTAAATTAACTTCAAATGCCCTAATTATGGATGCCTCAAAACTCGTAAAATACAAGAGTGGCTAATACATTAAACCAATGCTAATATACCAATATTAGATATGAACTGAATAATAAGTACTCTCAATCTTGACAGATCAAATATGCTTCCCCGATGTAAGGCATTACGATTACGCAGCCGATAGAAGAGTATTGAAATAAGTAAACAGATAAATATCCTTAAACAGAAGTGGAGATACTTCATTCAAACATATTCTATTTTTAATAACAGTTCAAATATTGGCATTCTTCATTGCCAACAAAGGCCTTAACAAAATTCTACCAACTTACTTGCAACTAGAGCTGATAATGACCACAGTAACGTCGGTAAAGGTCGACCTGGAGAAATAAGTTGTTTCAATATGGGATTCGTCTTATCGCCATCTTCCACAGAGACAAGAGCAAATACAAGTTGCTGAAGTAGAGTCTGCACTCGACTACGAGATACAGTAGGAGTAGACCGACTAGCTAAGGAGCTAGCTGGAGAAAGATGCGACTCAATGGCCTTGAAGAGAAGATACGTCAGAAATTTGCACATAGGACTGAAGATAGTGTTATCCGAAGTACGTACACCACCTATCACCAAGTCCACAAAAGCCTAAAACGAGATATGAAATACCATTACTTACATAGTGGAGTTAATTCACTTTCATGGAAATCCAACTAACCGGATTGATATTTCCATCAGACGTCTTGACAGTCACAATAATAGATTCCATCAACGATTCAATTTGTTGAGACTGTTCAGCAAGGCGAGCATCGGCTCTCCAGAGACGATCAGAAGGAGGACCACCAAGACCTACTACGAAGGGGTGGTCTAAGGGGGTCGTTAGAGACCCTAATGCGAGTCCCGATGAGGCTAGTTCAAGGAAACATCGGCCCGATTCGCGTCCACATTCAACCAAAACAGCGGGGACACATCTACTGTGTTCACCTCCCGCAACTGATGCTGTTGTCATGTAGATAGCAAGGTCGCCCAGAGCACCTAATGTACCTCCCGTAGCGAATGCACTGAGAAAAGGGGAGAATTCATGTAATCAAAAATCACCATTCTTTTAAAAACCTTTCTGGTAAACTATAGACATTGATGGGATTAAAGGGGATAAGGGCTTTTAGTTTATTTTGCGGACTATCAAAGATGTGAGTTTACCTGTCTGCCAGATATAATCTAAAAAGAGTAAGAGTATCCGAATGGCTTGTTATGAGTTTAAAGATATATGATGCAAAGAATATCCGATATAAAGAAAATAATGTAATTACTTACGGTAAGATAACAGGTAGATATTCTGCTGTATTCTTGGCTTTGAGAGGAAGTTCAAGGATATTTACCGCAGCTTGGGAAACACTGACAAAACTGCAATTTTCATTGCTAAAAAACAAGTGAGAAATAAATATCGGAAGGCTCAATAATGTCTACTACTAATCTAACGTAATATAGTGTTGAAAACCACAAATTTTTATTTAAATAAGTTAAAAAGGAATGATAAGTCTCTCAATCTAAACCCTATTCAACAAAAAACTTAAAACAAATGGCAATTCATTGTTGCCCCATTGCTGCAATTAATCTCACCTTTTTCAATTTTGTTTTATTCCATTTAATAAAAAGGCCAGTCAATGCTAGTAATAAAAATACGATTTGGAGAGATGTCAAGATTTCAACATTACACTAGCCTTAGAGAATGGACGCTAAAACACAAAAATTTCTTGGTAGCTCAAGTTACAATTTACTCCTCTCTGCCCCCTATATTTTCATAATACTTTAAAGATTGTTTTCGATTGGAGATTAATTTTCAATGTGGTTGGGAGCCAAATGAATCTTAGTTTTCAGGAACGAAAATTTTCATCCACTTATATAAGCATTGTCATACATTCCACTTACCAGTTCTGATACTTATCCATCGCTTCGATTCTGTAGAGTACTTGTCAACTTCCCAATAACAATAAACGCTAACAAAAAATTCCCTGTCGATTCATCGTTTGCTTCCATTTAATGTTTCACTTTTTTAAGCTTCCTACCTCTAATTGTTTGCTATTTGCAATTGCGACTGCTAGCTTTACCACAGACGCTCACTTCAAGAGCCAATATTACAGATATCGCCTCTTTTCCAACCATTCGTGAGGCTCTAATTCATTTCATCGTATGATACTGAGCTTTGACGACTTTGAGTAAACATCTGTCCATTTTATTCTTCTTCGTATCAGTTTCTCAATTGTTACAAGTCCCACAGTATTCCCACCTATGGTATTGTAACATGTTTAATTGGTTTTCCTATTCAAACTCTATCGTCCAACAAAAAGGCGTAAACTAAAATAATAACCGCTCCCAGTCGTGATTATTCAGTTCCGGCTCATACCTTCAGCTCCTACCGACTAAAAAATGGTGGCCTTGGCATGATCATTCAAACCCTATGACCTTTTATTTCAAGATTTATGCAACTTTTTAGTTAGGCACGTAAAGACATAGAGGTTTAAATATCTACGATAGGGATGAGATCAACCTGGGATAGTTCTTAGGCAAAGAGATGAGAAAGTTCAAACAAGCCAGGACATCCGTGGTTTCATCACGAATCGAGTGTAGCAAGAGACGAGGTTCCTAAACACAAATTGGAGATGTCTTAGGTTACTCACTACAGAGTAATTTGGATAAAGCAAGATTAAAATGTACTATCATTACCTGTTGAGCAAGTTGGAGTGCAAGAACGAGAGCATGATGAAGACCAATTGGTGAAAGAAGTCGCCAATCTAGTAGAGCAGGTCGAGATGACCCGCTACTGTTGCCTTGACGACGCGCAGACATATCTAGAACCTGTCCGATAGTGGGCCACATTCGAGACCAGACCTGACCCTCAAGAAGATGACGGAGAAGTGATGTCCACAGATGCTGTTGAATGGAAGAAAACAGAAATTTGCATTGGGAGAGTAGCGAAGAAATTTGTGTTAGTCACCTTAATGTTAGAGTGTAAAGTGTCTTGACGAGTAAGATGGTATTGTAAAGGGTATTGAATTCTATAGGACCTGCACGATGTTTCATGTCTGCACTGTCAGATTATTTTCTATGGTTTGCTCACCAAATGAACGAAGAACGCAATATAGTCAACTCTACTTAATGTACCCAAATTTGACCTCTTTATCCCAATCCCATTTCCACCCATAGTGCAGTGATTTTTGTCTCCTGTTCGTCAAATTTCCAATTCTTCCTACTCCCCTCCTTTCTCCCATTTCTTATTGGATCCAATACAGCTGGGGTTCAACTAAAAACTCGATCTTCTGATTAGGAAATGGTTTCTATATCCTGTTAGCCCTTAGGAAGATAATTTATTGTGTAATGCATATCTCTAAGCCCAACTTAATCGGGCCCTAAGGTAATTCCTCTGACGGGATTTAGTACCAATTTAAAGACTAACTTTCAAGCTTATTTATGAGAACCTAAAAATGCGTTTCCAATACTCATCTTGGGCAGAGGACTAGCATTATGGAGTCACCCTATTGAGAAACTTAAATTGTCGTCCCTTTATTAATCGCACAATCAGTGCGGTAGATCATTTCACTCTCCGTTAGTGAGTAAGCTTTATGCGATTGATTATCGATTAGATTTCTAAGCTTAATAATTATTCGATACATTCATTTTAATTAGGTTATCTGAGTATTGCCTTATACTCATGGTTACATTTTTAGAATAGATGTGTAATGACTATTTCACATCTATGTTATCGTGAGTTACTTATCAATTTTCTCCCGTTTACTACCGCTTTCACCCCGTCATGCGCATGACCCATTGCTCGGCCTCTAAGCGATTTATCGAATTCTCCCGCAATCAAACAACTGAAGTGGGGATTTTTATCTACCAATTAGTCACAATTTCAGCATAGTGGCCATAAGGTTATCGTCTTCTTCCTTTTCTCTTCTATTAAAATAGTATTCCACTACCTCTTTTTATTACAATCTTGTGATAGTGGAGTTTATGCCGTTGACAAGATCAACAGCTTAACCGGCTTTCTTCACCCACATTAGTCTCTCCCTCTATCTGAGCGGGAGCCTACCTCGCTGTAGATGCAGTTGGAACACAAATTTAAGGTTACCACTTACAGGGTGAACAGAACAGCAGTGAACGAGATGAAATACACCATCTAGCCAGCCCCTGTCACAAGGCCATGGTGTTTGAGGAAGGCCAAAGAGTATTGCGGCGGCCACTTCACCTTCTGCATCAGCAGCAGCAGCAGCCGGAGTTGTCGTGGCGATGGACGAACAGGAGGCCGATGTGGCGGAGAGAGGTCGTGCGGCAGCCAACAAGCGCTCTCGTGCCTCACGACTCTGCACCAAGGGACTACTCAATACGAGCTGCAATACTCGAGCGAGATCTCTAGCTTCGACCACAGGGATTAGGGGTTGATATCGCATCACTTCTCCCAGTAGAAGTCCCATTGCAGCCTGAAAGGTGAAAAGAAATAATATTAGCTTTCTAAATGCTCTATGGACAGCATAACGTGCTAGAAATACCCATAGAGAACTCATCTTGACAATATCACATCTCAGTGTATTTTGAGAACCTATAATTGTGCCAGCAGGCACAAGCCCCCTATCGGAGAGTAAATATATACGATAGATGGAAAGCTAGGGAGCGAATTTTTCTACTTCCAGATTCCAGATGTTTGAACTTCACAGATAAAGCTAGTGTAGATAAAATTTTACACTATAGTAAGGATGTTTTGGACAATATTAATCGGATAAAAAGATACATAGCATTGTACATTGAGAAGAGGGCCATATGAGACCTTATGCTTGCCTTCAGCATTTTGACATTCTCTTCTAGTATTTACTTGAAGATCATCATAGAAGAGATTAAATTTGGAATAATCATACGAAAGCCCACATCCGACAGCGTAAAATAACAGAATGATTGCATTGCCAGTTTCTGTTTCACAAACTTGCATCCGACGGGGTTATTAAGGTAATAATGTTCGAGTGGTTGTTAGTACTACTTCTCAATTTTTGCCATTATTAAGCACAGACAGATTAATCACCGTAAATTCACTAATAACCAATAGATGCGGATCTAGAAGTTACGTATAAAATAAATGGAAAATCAAATGTCCCACAAGGGCCATTTTACTGAATACAGATTCTACTGAAGGGTACCGTTCCTCGAAAGAGAAGCAAACTTTAGTCATATATATAACACATGGGCTGAAAAATCCCGGGCCTAACAAAGAAAACACAGTTTTTTGGTTCAAAATTAGCTTTATTCATCAACGTAATCTCCATCAAGAGCAACGCAATCATTCCATCGCCGCACTAACATTTCAATACCACTTTTGTAGAACGATTAATCATTTGCCTCAAAATAGGCCTCAGTTTCAGCGAACACTCAGTAGTCGCTGGGAACCAAATCTGGCGAATACGGTGGATGTGGGAGCAATTCGAAGTTCAATT
>CAADRB010000058.1:0-77428 GCA_900708905.1 Hymenolepis diminuta | reverse complement strand
AGACCGACGGGGGTAGCTTTCCCAGACTAGTAGCCTAGATATTCAGACAAGCGTGCAACTAGGACACTTTCTACTAAAAATATATACTCTAAAAGCAGTTCAGCATCTGTTTTAATTATGACTCACTCACCACTTTAAAATAAAGCTCAAACACAGCGGTCAACACATACGAGGACAGTAATTACGAAATCACAGCAGTTAACTCACAGCAGCTCTGTTCTCTTTCAGCGTATCATGCCGAGTTAGAGCAGCAGTTTTAGACGGATCGGCTGCAGTAGGGGACGAAGCAAGGGGTAATTCCGGACGTCCGGGAGCCGTATCTCTTGAAAGGGTTCGTAGAATCCGACTGCTTTTCGGCCGAGCTTTCATTTGAGTTTGCCGCTCCTTCTCCAAAGACTGACTAGCTGTCAATGGCTGTGTGAATGGACTTCTCAGTTTCTTAGTTATTGGCGACACTACAAAATAACAAAATGATGACGATTAGAAAGCAAAGCAGCAATTTAGAGAAAAGAATGCAGCATACCATAGACAAGATCTGCAACAAATGGGTGGGAAAGAAGCTCAGGCCATTGTAAACGCCTTCTGGCGTCCTTCTCAAGCAATCCAGCAAGAAAACTCTTGAACATGGGCGACATTTTTTCCGACCATTTCACCTTGTCATTGGTAATCATTTTTACCAACTTGATTATACTGTTGGTATAGAAGGGAGGAGTACCAATAGCTAGCTCATAGAGAATGCAACCCAAAGCCCAAAGGTCAGCCGTGTGATCGTAAGGTCTCTCTTCAACAATTTCCGGGGCCATGTAGAGAGGAGTACCCTTGATTGAAGTGAGAACGAGGGTGTTGAAGCTCATTGCTCGAGCAAAACCAAAGTCACAAAGTTTGACAACCCCACCATGTCCTAAAAGGATATTTTGTGGTTTCATATCACGATGAAGAATTCGGTTGGCGTGCAGATAGTAAAGAGCCGACACAAGCTGAGCTGCTATAGACTGAATCTAGAAAAAAATGGAACAAGATGATGGCGAAAAAGGGGCAAGGGACAAACCACATCCTCGGGCAGGCATCTGTCGTCCTCGAGAATTTGAAAAAGATCTCCCTCAGCATATTCGGTGACTGCAACCATTTCTTTCGGAGTTTCAAATGCATCCACTATGCCAATGATGTTGGGGTGATTTAATGATTTCATTATTTCAATTTCTTTCTTTAAGTTCTGGAAAGCGCGGTCACTTTTGTCGGATTTGGGAATAAATTTCAAAGCTACTGTCTAGAAAGAAATGGTAAGTAGTGAACAAACGCTTACCCGACCAGTGTAGCGTTTACGACCACGATAAACTCGACCGAACGAACCTTCACCGATACATTCAAGTACATGATATTGGTCCATATCTATATCTTATGCTGATATCTGATAAGGTTCTGTTGGTAAGATCAATGACATCGTTTTCTGCATAAAAAGCGCGCAAAAATAATTTACGAAAAGGCAAAGCTTATATTTCACATAAATTTTAAAAAAACAAAAACGTGTTAAGCCAGTTAAAAAATCTAAACACTTAGTAGGCGCAACTTTAATTTTTCAGAAAGAAATTGAGATTTTCCATATTAAAATTTTGTCGAAGTAACTACACACAAAAATTAAACAACACTTACTACCGCTTTGCTGCCAAACTCTGTCCTTATTGGATGACAACTACCAACCCAATTGTTTTAAAATCCTCGGCGAAGAAAAACAGAAATCAAAACAAACGTATTCTTTTTGAATTAAAAAATAAGAATAATATACAAACCAAATTTAAAAAACTTGTAAAAACGATTTATGTTTGAATTTTTATTGGTACTCAGACTTAAAATGTTTCAACTTTGGTTTGTTTAAACGTTTTCAAGCAAATGTGTACAATCATAACAGGATTTTTAATAAATAATGTGTGCTTTATTAACCCATTATTTCCTCTGGACCATGTATGGCAAAAGTTTTTTCTTAAATTATATTTTTAAATAATGATAGCCGACAAAATTTAACTTTCGATTTACTCAGATAAATGCTCAAATATTCAGATATGCTTTATAAAATCATATGCCTTTCTTTTCCATACATAGAGCAGTGATAAAGCCTAACGAGTTAATATTCCCTGTCTCAGAAACATATTCCTTAGCTTAAAAAATTTCCGCATAACCTCATCTATCTCGATCATTTGTTAACAGAGATTAAACGCGTAAAACTATTTTATTAACAATTATGCATACTCATCAAAAAAAATCTTATTAATTGTTATAATCTGTTCTTCTCTGTAGGATACCGTATCCGACTCTTAGATTCCCTAAGACATTGCACCAGTTACAAACACGATCCAATAATACCACAATAAAAACGACCCAAACCACTATATCAACACAAGACGCACGTCTTTACATTAATAGGTCGATTAATCCTATGGGCCATTTACAACCGTAATGTAAATAAATTCATTCCAATAAGTTGCAGAAATTAGGTGAAAAATAAGGAACCTTACATATAAGAATTATTTTAGGACAAATATTATTTTCTTATATGTAACATTAATAAAATTAGTTTTTCATTGGATGCATATCTTCCGGACACGAATTACGAGTTTTGTGGCTATTCTTTTTTCACATATTACTCGTTTACAAATTTGTTCAATTTTATACCATATATATTTATTGAGTTTAATTTAACTTCTTTTCTATTTTTTCTTCGTCTTTCGATTTTGAAGCCTTCACATTCATCGATATGAATCATTAGTAACCTCCTGCTCCTCTAGTGTTAGCATGCACACCATGAGAGCACACGGTATTCGCGTGCTCATATAATTTTCTTTTTCGTTTCCCCGGCACTTTTCGTTGTAACACAGTAAATTAGGCTACTGAGTAATGAATTGTTCACTCCACCGTCTCGATCACTAGATAAACAAAAATAGCTATTGTATCGGTATTGTAAGTGTCATGTATGAGGACTATTATGACGAACCAGTGCTGTACATACTCATCATCTCGTCAGCTAATCAACATAATTGTGACAATAAACACAATCATGTTCCACCCTTTTTATGAATAGTTTCTCTCTGCATGAAAGAGGAGTCAAACAGCGTCCGAGGACCCACAAATACTACCGAGTAGTCTAAATGAATCCTAAACGAGATACGAGGTGCGAGATACACCAGCTATATCCAAGTTCCTTTCTTTCTTCCGTTATTTACGTTCAAACACTTGTATCTCATTGTCTTTTGTACCTTTTCCCCATTTATTCCCTATTTTACACGGACAATTTACAGTAGTTTAGAAAGGAGCTTAACTGCTGCAATTATACTAATTTCTCGCTATTTGATTTGACAAATTTATCGAAATGGAATGATAATTTACTCGGATCAATAAGCTTTGAACACTGCAGGCGTGAACCCACTTAGAATCCAAGACTTAGATCCTGAAATTGAATATCAGAATATGACCCAGTGAAATGTTACTCATCTTGATAATGTAGTAGTTCTCTCTTCCTAGTAGAGAATTTTCTTATAGCTCTTAAAAGCTCATTTGGGACAGCATAACGCAAATACCTGAAGGATGAATCCCTCCGTCCCTGAAATATCTATTTTACCTCATCGCCAATCACCAAAATTTAATTATTTTGTCCTCACAGTGATGTGTGAAATTGTCAACCTCAGTGTAATCCCAGGCTCTCTGCAGATGAACATTGTGTGTCCTCAAGGGGCCTATCCCTATCAATCGGAAAAGCTAACTAAGTGTACCTCTGATGATAGTTGCAGAGGCACAGTTGACTCGCGATGTTTCGGAATCAGTCTTGTCCACGCTATCCCTTCCTCTTCCTATAACCTTCCAGTCCAATTAAAGCACACAAACAATTATGTCCTCGCGCGCGCCCTCATCCAACGGACGAATACAAATAGCCTTTCAATACACACATAAATAAAAACAGAGACTGTCGGTTGTCAGACACATCTTCCTTCGCTCCATTCCTCAAACCTCTCGTACCCTTTTGGATGTTTCTATTTTGATTCGTTAAATACATCTTGGTCTGATCGATTCTTGGCCTTTTTGTCTAATCATTTACTGTTAGCCTCTTACTCTAACCGCAACATACCTATCTGTCCGCGCAGGTGTGTCGAGGGCTATGTATGAGGAGTGCTATGACGCATTAATCAGTCAACTTCCATCAATGCTGACATATTGAATCATTCTTTATTTCCCCATGCAGTCAAAATTTCTTTTAAAAGTACATTCTCGACTCTCTGTTTTATCCGTTTAAACAGCCCTCCACCCATCCAAGCACACATTCCTGGACTTTCTCTCAAGTAAAGCTCTCAACCAACTGACTTTCCTCCATTTTGTTGAGTTGTGTGGATCGAAAGAAGCTAGAAGGGTGATAGTCCAGCTAGACTATGGAAGGAATAAGTCAAGTCACTCATGTCGCAGGATCAATGAGGAGGTGACGGGAAAGCCATCTCAATTTATTAATAAACAAATTAAGGTTTATATACGAACGTTCCTTCGTGAGATATCAGTCATGTCTGGTAGTAGATGTCTCTGCGTGATGATTGGCATCCGTGTAGGTATCTATTTGGATGCTTTTGTTGAGATTCAATTGTCTCTGATGGCCAGGTTTTGATTGACATCTACTGTTCTTTGCAGTCGAATTCTACATAATGTGGTGAATGAGAGATGTAAGGGGGTGACAAGCGAGCAGTTAACTCGTAACAGAGAAAAGGTACGAAAGAAAGTATTCATAGTCGAACAAGGCATTGCGAAAAGGTGAAAAATGCAAATCCATAGGCTGATGCACTCCGAGTATATGAAAATAAAGCGATCCTTAAACTTACTTAAAGTGCAAATCCGAAAAAAATTTTTCCGACTTCAACAAATCAGTGCAGTACTGAATCAATAATATATCATAAAATAGCAAAATGCTACTCAGTGAACTACTTAAGAACACGAGAAAAACACTTGAGGTTAACCATTGAAGATACGGATTTTCGTTATTGAGCAAATAAATATCTTCTAAGAAGGTAGATTCTGTAACTTACATAATCTTTTTACCTGCTTTAAAATATCTTTCAAAGTCTATAAACTTAAAAGTTACCTGCTTTAGTATATATTAACTAAAACCTAGTAAGTCGATACGATTGGCCAAACAAACGTGGGGGCTTGTGATTCGTCATCACACGTGCCAATCAAAATAGCCTCAACAGTGTTTTTCCGTCTTCTGATTAGCTATAAAAATTCAACCCTCCCCCTCTCCCTCCTCCAAAAAAGGAATAAAAAATGCTTGTTAAAACAAAAAAACTTTTAATATTAACGATAGCAATATTGATAATACAGACATTAACAATCTACAAGCAGGAATACTTTTTGTAACTGCTGGAGTTGAAGAAGCAAAAATCAGTTAGAAAGACTTTGAACAAATTCTTTCCAACAGACTGGAAGAGGGGAAAGAAATAGATTCCACATTTAATGGGAAGTAGGTAAGTTTAACTTAGAAAATAATTTTCATTCACCTGATGGGAAATTGGCAAAAATTGAAAACATCAAAGACCCCGAATTTTATAAGCCGATAACTGTTGGATTAATACAGTAAATAATCCAGTACCAGAATTAATTAAGTGCGGGTTTATAGGTATTTAATGAGATGGGAAAATGCTGCGGCTGTCAATAACCAATAGGAAAGTGGGCAGAGAGCTGATTTACAGTTCAAATTGGCATAGGGAGAATTAGTGAGGCTGACCTTCCTATAAAACTTATTGCTGCAAGCTTAATCACCGAATAGTGGGTCATAATAACCAATTCCGAGCTCGTCTTTATACTGTCATGGTCTAATACAACGGTATGCTGATTGACCCTATTTACGATGATTCCTGAATATGATTTTCTTGCTCTCTTGACTGCTGGAACTGGGGTAGTGATCGGGCTTCGGAATGGCTTCCCTCAGAATATCATTGGAAGAATAATCGCGAATTTTCAGAATAATGTCTAAAAATTTCCTTGCACCATCCGTATATTTCAGCAGCTTGAAATTGAAGTTCTGAGATTTGAAACCATCACTCTACTACATCTTGTCAGAGAGAAGGAACTTTGAAACAGCTGGTACTGGGAATTACTTTTATAACCACACAAGGAACTTTCATTTTAGATCTAGCTTACCAAAATGAATATATTCTACTCTTATTGATACCTGACACGTAGAATTCCTATGTGAGTGCACTTGTCACAAATACGAACAGAGCAAAACCAAAAAAAGAAGAAGGTACATTCGTAACATTAAGTGAATCGTATTCTGCGCCTTTTGTATTTGTGAAAAAAATAGTTAAGATAAAGGAGGTTTATGGGGTGGAAAATAACGAACAACAAATACAGAATTATTTCCTTCTTTTTACCACTATTTTATACATTCGTTTAAACAGTGAGCATCTCTTTACTGGTGGCTATTTTGTTCATTAAGTTCATTAATCTGTTGTCCAAATTAAATTACATTCGGGTGAGAAATAAATCCTGCTTGCTGCGGTACAGGACCATTTGAGTCAGTATTCTAACACTCGTTTGGACAGGGATTGTGATCAATATAAAACATTATTTGTTTTTTAATGAAGGAAATATGTGTGAATTATCAAACCGCTGGGCCTAGTGGAGGTAACTGGTTAGATGCAGAATCTCAAACAGAATCAAGATCAGAAATTTATTATATTATTTGACTGAAATAACCTTTTAAGGTTCTAATCCAGAATATAGGATGTGGAACTATATGGCCGAATATTCCAAAGTCCCACCAATATTTTGTCTTCATTCGGACCTTAAACTGGAGCATTGGGACAAACTTTTAACATTCTCGGAATTTTGGTTATTTGTCAACGCTCTCGGCATCCTTGTTTACGGTAGGACGTGTTAATTGACACAAGAATTACGACTTTCGTTTGGGGCTGGCGAGGTTATGAGCTTAATATAGTTCTTCTGTAGCAACTTACTCGGTGGATTACAATTCTATTATGAATTGATACCTGTCATGATTGTAGTGCTTAATCAACTGAAATATTTGCAATGTTTCGGACTCGTTTTCCACCCTTCTATTTTAATACCGTGCTACTGTGGCGTCTTTACTAGTAATTGCCAAAACGAGATGTGAATTTTACGAGGCTTTATGGGAAATAAGAAAGCGAAGAAGAAGAATTAGAGTAAGAGAAAGTTTATTTGGGAGGATTTAAGCGGATCATGGATACCCAAAGCTACGCAAGTGCATCTGTATTCTTGATAGTACATATTCACTTGAGCCACCCAATTGCAACTGATCAATCAGTTTAAAAATAGAGAAAAACGTGATTTAGAAAGTGGACAATCAAGGTAGAAAAGACGGGCCTCTACAGCTTATTATTCCATTTAATTCATGGGTATGGATTAGTTAAGTATCATTTGTTGGTTTTTCTGAGGTGAGTCGTAAATTACACTTTTTGGAATGCACCTTAACTATTTCGTATGTTGCGGTGAATTTATTTGATTTTTCCCCTTCTCCGAATTCTTTGTCATTTTGAAATATTTATCTCCGTGATGGATTAGCAACTCACTCAACTTTAAGGATATGTTACTACGACCCACTGCAGAACTTGAAATGTTTAATTCCCCGATGTGACCTCATGCTCCCCCGCAGTGCTATCATGCATCCTCAAGTAGTTTATTTATACTCGTTGTGTCAAACCACTGTGCTCATTGCTTATTTTTAGTCCCCTACAAGACTCATGGTGATCTTAGATTCTTCAAACTGTTCCTGTTATCCCTAGAATTATATACGCCTTCTCCGTAAATACAGCAGACACACAGAGTCACTGGGGACACAATAGCTGCTATTTCTAATTCACGGCCGCAAACAAAAGCACCTTCAGATTGCTCCACCTTTCTTAATGGCCTCTCAGTCTTCAAGAGATTCTGCCATTAAACCTGCTTGTCGCAACTTCCATTTTATGTTTCAGCGAGTTTCAACCCAGGTATCTCCATTCAATTACGCTGGAGCCAATGCGAACCTGTCATTTCCACCGAAGGGAAGTCGTAGCCACAGTTGTTTGGATGATTTACCTGAAGGGAGTCATGGCAATGGCATGGAAACTCGACGAGCTGTTTGACAAACAATCTTATCTGGACAGAAGATTAGTGCTACCGTGACTGAGTTAGTTGCCAGCGCGAAGCAACGATTCTAGCGTTGAATAAACCTTGTCTATATTTATGCCTTGTACTACCCGTGCAGTGGCAGTCATCTTGTTATCTGTCAAGTCAGAGGTACCGTGGTTGATGTTCATCGAGCACATTTAGTAATGAAAATCGGAAGTGGTTAATAACAGAAATGGAAGAGAAAGAGTTCATCATTAAAGTGACTCCAAGTGCTGAAAAGAACTTCAGTCAATGATAGCATAACACTTGATTAAATTATGTGAAAAAATTGTTTAATAATTGTACTAGATCTAACAAACCGTAAATTTTTCATCTTATTATCGGCACTTATGTGATACTTGTTTACTGTGAACGTAAACTAGACTGTGTTGCACGCAATTAGGTTTGTCTATATCATTCGGAGATAAATGTGCCTCCCACATCAAATATATCACTCGTCAAATCATGTCACTCATACACCTAGCTGATAACTAAGTTTACTTAAACAAATAAAATACATTGAGTGAGAAGAAATAACTGTTCATATTTTACTTAGAAAGAGATAAATGAGTTTTGATACTTACCACCCAAATTAATCGTAAAAAATTATTTCCCCATTTTAATGGTATGGCTTGTTGTAATATTAAATTGATTCAAACCTAGGTTAGATAAGAAATTTTTGTACCTTCATTGTGAGTTATTAACTTTGTTATTATTATTAAAAGTGATAAGCACTAATTCGTGTGTTCGATGGTTGAATTCAGATTTTGGTTCATCCATCTTCTCTGAATTAATTGTCGAGATATTACCTATCAACGGTAAGTAAGAGGCGAGGGTATGAAGTCAGTGAGTGATTCATATTGGCCATACTGAGACAAGATTGTACTCTACGGTACTGATCAATGATGTTTGGTGTTATAGCAATTCCCCTCGGCAGATAATGACCTTTTTGCAGCTGTAGTACTCTAGGAATATTAGTAATTTTGAAGCTGCTTCAGTTATAAAATTTTTACCTGCAATGATTTACAACCAAAATTACATTACCGTCCTTTATTTTTAATGCTTGAACATTTTTATTTCGAACAAAGGATGCATTTTCTCTTAATTTCTCATTTATGTTTATATCGCTTATAATGCCTGCAAAATTTATGAATGCATACAAGTTCGGTGTTGTTTCTCCTCTATCTTCGACTATCAGCAAGACCCGTAGAGGGAACCTCTTAATCGTATCAAATTTTACAATACTGTGTAGATTTGCAAACATTCAGGTAGGCATAAACGCTTTATCAGGGTATACAAAAGACGTCAGTGGAAAGCCAGATCAGAATTCTGGTGTAATAAAGTTTGATTATTCCACTAAGCAGTGCAAATACCATAAAATTATTATCATTAAGATTGTGAAGTGCACTACTGGAAACATTTGGCTGATTCTAATTGACCGGTATTATTTTCCACAGTTATGGAAAAACCTTTGTAAGCCAATAATAATTGGATTTGTTGGAAGTCCAACAATTTGGAGTGGATGTAGCCAAATACCAAATATTTTTGCACTATAAAACTATTACAAACTTTGGGGTTCATCGAAGCCACATCGGTCGAATAGATGGAATAAGTCAAGTCACTCATGTCGTCAGATCAATTAGGAGGTGGCAGGCAAGCCACCCTCCAATTTATTAATAAGTATATTAGGTTTGCATACAAAACATTTCTTCGTTGAACGTCAGTCACACCTCGTTGTCAGAGTCTCGGCGTGATAGCAGACATCTGTTCAAGTATCTGTGTGCAGACAGGCAAGCACACAAGGGGACCACCTGTGGACACTATATTGAAGATCTTATCGCCAGTCATTCATTTCTAATCGGTAGGTAATGATAGATATCTGCCGGCTATAGCAAAAACCAAGAACGTTACGGCTAATCAACCACGATGCTAATGGCAATGTTAGTAAAAACATATTGTAAATGAAGAAGTAGACATACGTGGAAGTGTGTAATCGCTCGATTATTTGTAGTCTATTCCAAGAGGTTGATGTCGTTGTTGATGTTTATTTTAACTTACTTAAGATAAATAATATTTGTATGGTTTACGATAATAGGATGTCAAAATGTAGTCATTTTAAAGATAGTTAATATTTCTATTTTGGTTATTCACGTGAATAATATTTCCCAAGGCATAGTCTGCGACTGATCTAATATGAAAAGTTTGCCTCTGAATATATGAAAAGATCACTCTTACCCTGTGATTATATAACAATGAACTCGACCTCAAAATATTAACCATCTGTCCAGACAAGTTAATTTACCTTACAACCCAATGACTTTCAACATGATTGTCTAAAAAATAAGCTGAGAGGAAGTTAAAATTAGCCTATATGAGGGAGTAAAGCTCTCAACGCAAGTGTTAATTAACGTGAAGAAATCAATAAATAAGTTTTAAAATGGAGTTTACAGCAGTGGACACCTGGTCGTCTCTTTGACTGTAGTCTCTTTTTACTCTAACTCTGCCAATTTAAACTCATTTTCCACACACATATATATACTATTAATCACACGCATGTACACAAGCAGGCCTTCTCACTCGCAATTTGTGTGTACAATCTCCTGCAATATCTTTCGTTTTTCACTTTTTCACTAAAAATTTGAGCTACAAATGTTAATTTACGTTAAGTAAATATTTATGTTCATTTCCGTTTGTTGAGGTGATTGTCACGTCTTAATACGTTGCATATGGGATTTAGCTTTATCAATGTTAGAGAATCCGATCAAGTTATTCGTTAGTCGTGTTGTTTTTTATAAAATCCCCATTTTATTGAAACTATTTAAAATCAAGATGTTTGATTAATTCCATGACTTTTTATTGTTTTAAGAATCCTTATTTAATAGTGTTTATCCATTTCATTTCAACAACAGGTTCACTGACCCTGGCTATGCGTCTAAACTACTTGTTGATTTTGCTATTAAGTGTCCAAATATCTTTTGCGATATTGTCTCACAGAATAAGACCCAGCAAAAAATTTCAATCACCTTTCAGTTATGAAAAAAAGTCTTTTACGGAATTCGTAAGGGCTCTATTTCCATTATTACCTTTTAGCTTGATCATTTTTCTTTTGGTCCATCTCACAAATTTAATATCACCTACTTAATATCCACAGAGAAATGGAAACCTGGTGGGCCAATATTATTTTACACTGGCAATGAGGGATCAATTGAGCACTTTGCCCGAAATACTGTAATTATCAGTTTTTATTGTGTGATTATTTCATAGGGCCTCATATTTGAATTAGCAGAAAACTTGACCGGTGCTGTGATATTTGCTGAACACCGCTATTATGGTACTTCGCTGCCTTTTGGCAATCAATCGTTCAATGTAGGTTTTATTTGAGAGTATGTTCTTTCATCTGTGATATTTATCTTAGGATCGCAGACACTTTGGTTACCTGATTGCTGAACAAGCACTGGCTGACTATGCGAAACTTCTTACTGACTTTAAGTGTGCAAATCACCAATTTGCAAATTCTCCTGTGATATCTTTTGGTGGGTCTTATGGTGGCATGTTGACTGCTTGGTTTAGACAAGCTTATCCTAATGTTGTCACTGGGTAAGTAGCAACATTAAATGATTACGAAACTAACCGATTTGATATTTAACTAGTATCTATTATTAATTTAGCGGTCTAGCAGCTTCAGCACCAATATGGTTGTTTCCTGGGATGTGTGATTGTCGAGGGTTCTATCAAGTTACTACTAGGGCTTATCAACAGGGTGGCGGTTCACAATGTACATCGACAATTCGCGAAATCTGGTCACTAATTGATGAAATTGCTAAGAAGCGTAAGTTCCCTCCGTAGAATTCCACTCTATTTTCTCTATTCTAGCGCATGGATTGGACGATCTCTCAGGAGCCTTCAAAACCTGTGAACTGTTTTCAAGTGGAGATTTCGTATCTGGTTTCGTGGAAGACTATTTAGTCACTCTTGCTATGGGGAATTATCCATACAGCACCTCCTTTCTTGGAGAACTCCCGGCATGGCCTGTAAAAGTATATCTTAAGACTTTTCACCCCTTAGCGCTCTGTAATTTTTGAAACTTACTATTTTCCTTTTATTCAAACCATCATAGGAGTTTTGCAAAGCCATTGTCAATTGCCCAATTGAAGGTAAACTTCCGCCACAAGTTGAAAAGTTCGCATGTGCTTTCTTTTCACTCTACAATTACAAACAGGAGGACAAGTGTCTTTCTTTTGCCTCTGGTTCTGAGAATTTGGACTCTAGGGGTTGGGAATTGCAGGTTTGTGTATTTGCTATTAAATGTTTTCTAATTAATTGAAATTCCTTTCTTTAGACATGCATGGAAATGACTAATCCAATATGCTCTGATGGGAAAACCGACATGTTCAGACCAAGAGGATGGGATCCAATTGAGTTTTCGAATAGTTGCCAAGACAGATTTGGTGTTCAACCTCGTATGGATTGGGCTGGACTGCAGTGGTGGGCCAAGGATATTATCACTGATACCCGACTTATATTTAGGTTAGTACATAAGATGCTTACTTGATACAAGTAATATTTGAGATTTATATCCAGAGCCGCTGGTGTAGTGATTAGTATGATAACTAACCGAGTCACAGGTCACGAGTTAGATACTCATTGGCGAAATTTTTTAAGTTTAAATATTTCTAATGTAAGGTGGTGAATATTTGCTAAACTCTTGCCTTTCTCGGCTGCCACAAAAGATGAAGTTGAAACTAGGCTAAGTGAGAGGGTGAAGCTCTCAACGCAAGTGTTAAATAACGTCAAGAAATCGATAAACAGCTTATAGGTAGATGAATGAGTCGTACACAAGATGAAATTTGCGTTAAATCATTAGACAAATTAAGGTAGGGATTAATGTCACAGCAATCGCAAAGTAGTAGGTCAATCTAGATTAAACTTTGATCGGTTGTTGTGCTATTCACCATAGGTGATTTTTGCCTACAAATAGCCTAAGTACGCATACAATTTGTTTACAAAAATTTGTGTAAACATACAAGTGAAGGTTACAGTTATGATAAATATCGTATTTCTTCTTTAGTAACGGTGACTTGGACCCATGGTCAGCATTTGGGGTTTTGAATGAGACATCGGCACCTGGAGCTACCGTAGTTCGCATTGGACGTGGAGCTCACCATCTGGATTTGCGTGGAAGTCATCCGAACGACACAGAGGAGGTACGAGCTGCTCGAGGCCTTATTCGAGATAAAATTGCCAGCTGGATTGAAGAATGGCATCGCGAATCACATCCTCTCTATTGTCTCGAATTTTAAGGCAGTTTTTGATGTTTTGACAATTTATTTAAATGAATCCAGTTTTCATAATATGATATAATATAATTTCGGATTTTTTATCACTTAAACTTCCTAATATAAGTTTATTTATTTGAGATAGCAGTGCGAACTTTTTTTAAATCGGTGGCTTTTATTTTTACATGTTCGGTAGACAAACTATTTATTTAAATCGATATAACAAAACTGTAAAGACGAAAACTGGCCATCAACTAGTTACCTAAAGCTTGCCACTATTTATTGGCTTTTTTTGTCTTTCTTCCGAGTTCAAGGCTGCTCTGCGAAATACAATGTTAGGGCAAAATATGTGTATTCGGTTATGCCTTTCAGAACGAAACATTAATAGGTAAAGCCAAGATGATGTCATATCTAAAGATTGGAACATTAAAAAGGTGATCATTGGGTTTGCAGGCCTCCCAGGTTAATGCAGTAGAACATATGTCCAATTTGTATCCTTGATACATTTTATTAGTAAATGGACTTACCAATGTTATCAATTAGTTTAATTATCACTTCCTCCATTTCAGAACTTTTACAGCTCCCAAGCGATTTTAAGAAAACGCGGCATTAGTAAAGGGGTGGCATCATGGAGTTTCCTTGGTGAGAAACCCGAATTCTGCCAGGTTTAACCGGCCATTCCACACACTGAATGTATACACCGATGGGTTTCTTAACCTTGATTTTTGACTTCGTAGACGGGAACGTTAAACGCTGATTGGTCATGCGTTTTGCCAAACTGAGACAATTCAAAATACTACAATTGGAGTAGCTAATAAGTTTAACCCACAGTGCTAAGAGTGAGTAAATTCTAGGTCATGTACAAAAATTAATATGCGTACGAACCTCTTACACGGAACAATTTTAAGCAAATGAATTTATAAGACTGAATTAATGTCACAATTTTAAATATTTCAAGACGAATTCCTACTGTAAGAGCCCGTTTGACCTTAAGTTTTCGTTTCGACATTAAAAGCCTCTGTACTCTTAGATCTAATTAGATTGACCTTAATGCAAATCTAACATTGCCACCTGAGCCGTCTATATCCTCCTCTCTCTGTCAACCGTTGTCGTTCCCACAGTTCCAGTATGCTTACTGACTCATACGTCTGCGCGTCCCAATTGTCCAATGATAATTATCTCATTGGTTGTTCAACGAAAAAAGGACGCCAAGTGGGCCAGCTCCCTTATCGTACCTCCCTTAAGCACAACCCGGGTTCAACTCGCTTAGTAATGACACTCTTGTCCTCCCTTCTGATTCTCAATTTCTCTTCCAATTCCTTCTAACTTTTCACTCTCATTCATTTCCTGTTGTCTAACAGACACATGGTCCTACTTAACTCCTGGTCTTCCCATTTGTAAAAGGCTGTTGCATCCGATTAGACTTTGGGAAAATCATTCGATTTGTAAGGGGATTACTAAGCCAAACATGATCTGATTTTTATTTTATTGATGAGATTAGGGTTACTTTGAGGTCTCCACTAAAGTGTCTTCCTTTACCCTCTCTTTACTCCGTGTAGCATTATCCACAACGAAGTATAATTAAGTAGAGTAATTCGAATAATATATATATTACAGAGTATTATAGTTGCAGTTTTGTGATACACAGAGAGATACGTTACACAGTAATACCATATTTTTTCATGGGGCTTTTTACACTAAAACACAAAGCTACAATACAAAATTTCAGACTGACAGAAGGGAGAGGAGAAAGGGGAAGTACGATGTTCTAGATTTTAGCAAGATAGTAAAGACTTATATTCCAGGAGACAAATGCTACACATGATAAATTCCGTCAGTCATATACATTGATTTCACAGGGGTAGCCTTTCACATCTGAAAGCGAGAAAAGAAAGACCAAACGTGTCAATTTCAAAGTTATAAGAATTCTACATAATGCATCGCCAGTCCTCTGATTAACATTGCCTCTCTTATTAATTAAACAAATTTGACAAATCGAATTCCTCACACTTCGCTCATCTGAGGCTGTATATCGATTTGCTATGAGCGCTATTTGCCTATCTTCTATTGGTCTTATCACAGCTACCGATCATTTGTTTCCCCCTACATTTCACATCGCCCATACCTCTCCCCATTTGCCCTCTCAGTGCGATGTTGTTAGACAAATAATATGATTTTTTGGTTGTAGCGAATGGTATCAAATTTATGTTTACTCATTTCGATTAAATTCTAGTGAGCTCCGCCACGCCTGACGTTTTGATAATTAGCAGGAAAAAATTTCGCTAGATTATACCAACCAAAAGCTATAAAACCTTAAAGATGGGAGTGGCGCCCCCACCCTATATTTTAATATTGGCCAATTCCTGGAGCATAATTTCTACCATGAGACGAATAGGAATAGGTTTGTGAAGAGCGAAAATGAGGAAATAAAAATCCGAATACACAACTTCATAATTGAAAGCCGATCTCTAATTGCCTTAAATGATAAGCCCTCTAACCCAAAACACTCCAATATTCTAAGTCTCAAAGAAACACCAATCTCAACACGAGCTATATGTAAATCCACAAATCTCGCTTTCCACTTCCCCTTATAAATGTTACATTAAAAGTTGTTATTATCCTACCATGGCGAATCTTACGCTTCGGCTCTTTTACAACCACCTAATACGATCACACTGTTTCATATTAGAAAGTAAGTCTTAATAACAATGGACTATTCTGTCCCCAAACATAATTCAGTCAATTGGCTGTGCTTTACTGGCCTCAAATGATTAAACTAAATATCTCCTTGCGGTTAGTCCTTTCCATTTGACGCCTTATTAAAACCAATGCCCATTTAGGAAAGAATTTTTCACCACACATCCTGGTGAGTAGAATTACGGGAATTGCCTAGTAAAAATGTCTTCTCAATTATTTGTCAGATCTAACCAATGAACGTTGACACTCAGCTCACTAGAAATGTATCATTGTGGGCATTGAACCTGTGATCTCTAAGACTGCAAAGACTTATAAAACATAAAATGCCATTATTCAAGAAAAAACAACGAACCATGCCTGTGGAGGAGGTGGCGGATGATTTGATTGCTCATTTTGTGGATGGGAGGAGTTAAAATTGATTGGTTGAACTTGAACTTGACCTTGATCACCACCACCACCACTATTCGCAATCAGAGTGGAGTTAGTAGTAAGGGCCGCGGTTGCTGAGGCGACGACATGCGCGTCATTGGCCGCCACGCGGGCCGCGTTCAGACCTGTTGTCTCATCACCCGTCATTGTGATCACTCTGGTGGCGCAAACACCTTCAGACTGTAGGCATAAATTTGTCATGGAAGATGCCTCAGAAGCAGCTACAGAGACCTCGTGATGGGACTGAGCCTGATGATTGCCATACACTGGTGGTGCTGCAATAGGTTGTCGAACTCCCGCTGCAGGTTGTGTACCCGATTCAGGAGGAATGTAATACATTACAGAGGATTGAGATGCTTGCTGTGGTGATTGACTGCTTTGCTCTGGAGCACCCGAAACAAACACCAGGCAAGTTCGTGGAGTATTTGACATCGGGAGAGGCGGTTGTTGAGAATGTTGAATGGAAGAAGGCGGATTAGGAGGTCGCATATAGATGGTGTTGGAAGGTGGAGATTGAAGAGGCGCTACAGGCAATTCACTACTGGAGACTACATCGCGTACAGGGGTCGGAGTACTATTGCCATTGGGAGTAGTGTTCTCGACATTACTTCTATTACTACTGTTCATATTCGCGTTAATTGCGGCCGTCAATTCAGCAAATTGAATGCTAACCAATTGAATCTGGTAAGACTCAAAGTCCAGCTCTTGACGTAGTACCCCACTCAGTATAAACTCCTCATGATGCACAGCTGAAAGCACAAAAAAGATATCAAAGTCGAAATACAAGCTACTCATAACAAAAACCAATGGTAAATAAGGGGATCTAACCTCGATTTCCAGTTTTGGTTCTCATGAGGTAGGCAGCAACATTCGCGTCTTCTTCATGACAAATAATAACCTGTTTAGGAATGGTAAGAAGGGCCATCTTTTGAGTGGGTCTCCTTTCACGAATACGACCCCCGCATAGTCGTACAAGCTCTTCACAGACAGCACGATGGTGAGCCATTGGGGAGAACCAAAATTCCAACTCCGCAAAAAGACCGGGTTTGTTTAAGAGACGTCTCTCTCGAGCACGTGCGTATGATGTGGCCATCTGAATGCCCAAATTCTGTTCACCCTCCGGGTCTTCCAATAACCACTCAGTCTCCGCTTTAGTTAAGAACAAAAAAGAAATCAGCACTTACCACTTATATTTGATATTAGTAATAGAAACCTTAACCTAGCTGCCTTCTGAAAACTGACTTACAGCGCCTTAATAAAACACTGTGATGTTAGAAATGTTAAGAAAACTGGCTTTATTAGTGTGTGTATAGAATCCTTTAACTGCAAGTGGAATTAACCTGAAATGAAAACTTACACCTCTTTAACATCTGAATGACAATAGGTTGAATAACTTAAAATAAAACTTTAGGCAAAAAACTAAGTTGAAGTGAGGAAGGCATCTTACCAAGCCAATCACCGCGAATGAGCGAGGCCTGAATCCACTTGACGGAAACAATGGGCACACCGAAAGCCATAGCATGGTAGGTTTTGAGGGTCCTGGAGAGTTTAAGAGTGACCACATGAGTGGCATCACAGACACTGTCAACCAAACGGTAAGGGGCAATTCCCTCCCTGGGCATTTGTTCAATCAGCTGCACAATGACTTCATGCTCTTTTGCAGACAAGTCGGTAAAGACTATTCGCACCTCGGGGTCGATTGTGACCTCTGATCGAACTGCAGCTTGGGCAGGAGGATCTACGGATTGTGGCGTTGACATTGGAGCAGGTTGTTGCTGTGGTTGAACCTGTGCCTCGGATTTAACTGATACAGGATCAATGCTCATGGACTGTGAAGGCTGAACAGAGAGTAACTGATTAGCCGAGGATGGGCGCTCAGCAGAGTTAACTTCAATGGGTGAAGCAACAGGGAAAGCTGGGACGGATTTGGGATGAGTGACCTCAAGTGCCTGACGTTTTGCGGGTGGGGAATGTGGTAGTGAACTAAGTGAATGCTTCAGGGGATTATTTAGTAGAGGCGCAGGAGTATCAACAAAATTACTTCCAACTGATGTTGGTTGCTGCTGAGACTGCATTGATGGGGTCGATACTGCTTGAGTAGATGTGGGTAAGATGGGCATTTCAGTGACTGGAAAGACAGTGGAAGTAGGCGGTGTGGAGGTCGGAAGTGACTGGTGATTAAGAGACGGTGAGGCGATTTGTTGACCTTGGGAAGTAGTTTGGACCAGATAGAGCTGTTGCTGTTGGGTTGATACTTGTTGCTGTTGTTGAACAGCTAAAGCAGCAGCAGCGACAGCAGCTTCAGCAGCTAATTTGGCGCGATGAGCTGCTATTTTATTTGCTTCCTCACGCAGCAATGTTGATCGAAGTTTTCCCGTCTTGACTTTGTCCTCTTCTTCCTTGCTAAGGGCCGGTAGAACAAATCTATGCAAAATAGTTAAAATTACGATCTACTTAAACGTTTGTAAGTACACCAGATATTTTGTTTTTGTCTGAACCAAAACACGACGAGTGTTAACTTTCTTATAACCAATTAAAGATGCAGCATAATTCTAATGCCTTTCCATTACATGCATTTCAATAATAAATTGTAAACTATTTTTAGGATTCATCTCTAGTGAAATCTAGCAAACTCTGCAATGCCCAAATAATGTAAAACGATAATCTCGAAGAACGGAAAAACATATTGAAACGATATAACCAACCGTCACAATTAATCCATTTGACATAATGAGCATGAATTTACAAAGCAATCCAGGGGACAAACAGGAAAAAAGTATGAACTTATAAACGAAGGAAGACCCATGATATCTAATTTCATTCTCAGTTTATACTTGATCTCCACCCCTCTACCGTCTATTAGACAATAATTCTCCTTACTATGAAAATGCACAGTAAGATTTATGTTACAATGGTCTACTTAAATCCTATAAGTAGACTTAGGTGTCAACCTGAAAATGGGCATACCTTTTCTCCTTATCATCTTCATCATCCTTTCCTGCTTCAATCTCCTTTTGGCGTTGAAGAGCAGCCTTGGCTTCGTCTTCTTTCTCCTCCTGGAGCAAAATCTCTCGCAGTTTCCCCAATCGCTAAAAATAAAGATAAGAAAATATACGAATTAGAAAATAATTGCAAACTTATTGTAAACAATAATAATGCATAAAAGGCCCTTTGAAAAATGGTAGATACTTTCATTCTTTTAAAATAATCTCACAAAAAATTATCCGCTAACGGATCGCACAAATTCACGAAAGAAGATTACTGTAAAATGCCAACGCGGTTCCCTAGCGATGTACTCTTTTTCCTTAAGTCAATGCGTTGTGAGAGATTAGCGTTAGCGTCGTCTCATCCGAGTGAACTATGTCCAATCCCAAATTGTAAATCCCCTCTGCCAACACACAAATCATGCTGTTGCCTCCCATTGCAACTACGGTAAACACCAGTGCTGCAGACCGCTCTATTCCTTCAGATCTACACTCTCACCAAGCCGACTGTTTGTAATAAACTTTGTTGGTTGCAATTGTCTTCTATCTCAATTCCGTTGCTATAGTGAAGATTGGTAGAAGATAAAAAGTATAGTCTGAAGGAAAGGTAGGGGCAAATGTCAGATACTTAGCTGATAGTACAACTTTTTAAAGATTTAGTTTTTGACTTTGTAGTTGTGCAGCAAGACTTCTCAAAGGGACTTTTTCTGGTAGAACTTTAACACTCATTCGTTTCTCACTGCACAATCCTAACATCATTCTTCCAGCAGTGCTCTGAACAGTTTTTAGTCTATTACCATTCATCTTACGATACACAACTGTAGATAAAGCGTACAGAAAGGTTGGCCAGATGTTTCCAACAACTTCGTTCGAGCCCTATTCGATAAAGTTTTCCAACAAAGTTTTATCAGCTGTCATTTAGCTTTTATGCTATGTGATCTTAAAGCGTCATCGGCTAGACTTTTATCATCTACCTGTGATCAAAGGTAAGTGAAAGAACTCATCGACTCTTTGCAAAGGAAAATGAAATGAGAGAGCGGCGGCAAATCGGTCACGACAAGTCCAAAAATGATCTACTAACTAGTACTCTTTTATTCAATGGTCGGATGCTACAAAATTATGTGAAAAGCGGATGGTCGCGGAAGAATAATGCAAATCAGTCATCCTAATTTTCCCTACGAAGAGCAAGATAATAGAAATAAAGAGTAAATCTGAGAGAACTCCAACTTGGAAAAGCAATCAACCTGATGGATTCCGGAGCTCAGGCGAACCATCTGTCTGAATACTCCCTCATAACAATAAACGCACTCCCTCTTCGTGGACCTTCACTTTCTACGCGTCTGGAAATTCTGCCATAGTGAGAAGCTGTAAAGCATTTTTACACTACTATGAGAAATAAAAAATGCATCTTAGCGATTTTCATCTTTTAAACTAAGCTACAACCAAAAACCACTCAGTTTCCCCCCTCCCCCCCCCTTTGATAAACATAATCATTTAAATTTATGCATCTCCTGTTTCAAGCTGTATCATGATCTGGGCATTAAATGATCATTTTCCTTTGATCAAGACAGACAAAATTCTCTTAAATTAAGACTTCTCAAGCTGAAAAACCTAGTCTCAAAATGAATTGCCCAAAACACTAAAATACGGTGATCCTAACTGCATAAAAGAAACAAATTGAAAACAAGAAAAGGCTCCAACAGTAAAGGAGAAATTACGGCACTGCAAGAACATTTCATTTTCATATTATAATTAAGAGAAAAATAGTTAAGCCTTAATGGCACCAATTCTTCCTGAAGTATAGCACATTTATTAAGAGATCATGGAGGAGAGATTACCAACGCTAATGAAAGTCCGATACACAAGTTGAATGGTGAACAAAATCCAAATTGGATCTTTTGTTTCTTTATACACAGAAACTGAAAAGTATGCATATATATAACATCGCAATAATAGTATTATTCCCAAGTTCATTTAGGAAAGCGTTTTCAAATCCTCATATTGGATAGAATGGCATAATGAAGCCCCCCCCTCCCCCCTCCAGATGAGAGACTCCAGTTCTGACACCCTCTGTTAGCCAGACTTAACCTATGCGGTTGGCCATTCTGCTCACTGAGTGTGTCCCGATGGAAATCGAACCCGTGACCTATGGTAGACGTGCATAAGTAAATGTCTATAAAGACCTATAAAGATTTTTAAGTGATCAAAAGATGTGCTAAGTTATACATATAACTTAAGACAAACTTATACCATATTTTAATAAAAACAAAAAAAATATTATTTTCGAAAATAAATACTTCTAACTCGTTTTGGCCTTCGGAGAAAGCATTTAACTACACTCTGTAGATTTATGAAATAAGGTATCACAAAATAGAACTCACCTCCCAGGATGCAGGAGTTACACAAATTCCCTGGTTCCAGCCAACTAAAGAACGAACGCAAAAGACAAACAAATTAGGGCTATCTCAAATATTGAATAAAACTCCATCAATGAAACTCACTCATCATTTCTTGAACTTCAGCAGTACGAAGCTCCAAGCTAATAGTGACATCCATTTTATCAAAACAGAGATACTTGTGTGGGACACGTATATCTAAGGTCCTAGCGTCTCCCAAATAGAGATCCTGAAGCCAGCGTAGATTTACACAACGGACACCCCAGCGTCTAGCCATTCTGTACTTCTCGCCTTCAGGTCTGAAAAATCAATAGATCAGATATACCATCCCATATTTCAGTAGCTACAAGAGATCCTTCATCAAGCTGCAAACTCACTTCTTGCAGACCAGGAAAGTGTTCATTTCATCGAGATAATCAGTATAGGTAGCTCCAATCTGCTTGATAATTGCTTCAACCTTCAGCTTCTCGGTGCCCTCAAAACCAGTTATGGAGATTATCTGAAACGTAAAAATCAGGGTTTAATGAAATAGCATAGATAACAGGAGGCGATAATATGGAATGGTAACTAGCCTGAGCTCTGATGGCTTTGAGAGTGCAGTAGGGAACGAATGCGGAGGGGAGGTGAATGATTTCGAAAGGAGGAACCATTTGACCCTTTGCAAGGACGTCGTTCAACCAGTAGATTGTCACCACCCTCTTTCGATCACGGAGTACCTATAATTGGCAAAAAATACTTATTAACATCAGTATTAACCGAGTAATAAAATCGATATGCCGAGAAACTCGCATTCTACCATCCCTTCAAGGGACCAGAATTAAAAAGTATGATTGATTCAAGTGTAGACAGTACACTTTTGTCACGGACTCATGTATTGATCATCGATTTCCGCTCTTCGCGGGATGAAATTACATGGTCAAACATCACCATGGGTAACAGATCATTGAGCGCAATTTTCAAAGTAGTGACAGTAATTTATTTGATTTTAACATAGCAGAATTTTCTGGAGTTCATTCTATTTGAATGATTTGGTCATCAAAATAAAAACCATTCAAATGATACAACCAAGCATCTAAATTAATCAACCGGTCAATAAGCAATGAACATGTAAGTGAATATACTCAGTAATTCTTCTTTCAAAACATGAATTGATGACTTACTCATTAAGTAAACATTGTACAATTCAATTCCGAAAGTCAAATAAGGTAGGATTGTTATGATTACTGACTTCCCCCTCTCCTATTCCTTATTGAGTAATCCAAATTCAGATGCTTTCTAATAATGATTTATAATTCCTTTCTTTTAGTTATTATATAATAATGCATAATATATTAATGGAGGTCTCATTAAACGCAATCTATCGTAACTTCGCTTAGCTTAAAAACGCTTTCAAACTAACTCAGGTTTCAATTATTACGAGCTGAAAGGAAATATAAACTGCTCAAAAACAAAAACCTCCTCTTAGAAATACACGATTTCACCAACTACACATCTCGACCAATCCGCATTAATCACGCAAAATTACCCACTAATAATTCAAAGTTAGTAATTTGAAGAATAGGAGTCATATATCATCATATTCACTTAAAATTCACTTTGAATGAACACAACTTTCGGAGCTCTGCTAGATACCTCATCTCTGCTGTGGTAAGACTGAAAGTTGCTGATTATCATATAAGATTATTCTGTCTTCTTAATCATTGAAGGAAAAATTGAATTGAAGTGGCAAGACCGACCATACTAGATTAAAAAATCGGTTAATAAACACGGGACATCACAGACAAACATTCACTACAACCCAAGGGACGGCTCATGAAACTTAAAATATCAAGTAATCCGAATCCAGAAATCAAATGAAATGAGACTTGTACATAATTTGACACTGTTCTCAATATCATTTTGATCCCCTCCCACTTACCATTTATAGAACGTTCTCTTAAGCAATTTCAATTGCTTATTACAATTAAAAATTTTAATTTTTTGCGTTACCGCATAAACCTATTTCTCCAAATTAGAACTTCAACCCTAGTCAAAAGGCGGGGTCCATTAGATTTTGTGATTTCAGACACAAACTTGAGTCATCTCTACCCGTTAGCTCGCAGTCTGTAACTTCTGAAAATTAACTTGCAACAATATTAATGTATGTTAAATACAAGACAAGCCAATTTCGTGATATTCGACTATAGTAGTGTTTGAAGAAATGTTTTTTTTGGACGGGAAGATGACAATCTAGAACAACTCTAGAGCAGCCATCCCTCTTACTGATGAGTAACTGTTAAGAGTACAAACCGAATGTCTTCGAGACACCCGAGAAAAGTACACAGGCATCATTCTTCATGGATTATTGATTATTGGGTTTATACGCCCGCGTAATCCCGACATTACACCACTTGTTGGTTAACCAAGAGAGCTGATAAAAATCTCTACACAATGACAAAACTGACCTGTTCATAAAGAGCCGTATCACCCAGTTTCCAGTCCATGATGACATGCGTAACCCTAGCAGGAACATAAGTATTGACAACTTCCCCACCATACGAGCGTATAATCTTTTTCCACAGAGCTCTAGTAGCCTCCGAGAAGTTTGTATACCCAATCAGCATCATAACGCAGCCAATTAGACAGTCCTCCTGGGCAGTAGGACAGTTGTAGCCCACATGACCCTTGAAGTTGGGCAATTGAAAACCAGGAGGAGGCATTTGTGGTGCAACCTGAGTCTGTTGCTGTTGAACAGCAGGATTTATCTGTTGCATCTGTTGAGCTCTAATCGCACCTGCTACGTTCGGGCCATAGACACCACCAGGAGCTTGAGGAACAGAATTAAGAGGTCGAGCGGGTAGGACGTAACCACCACCAGATCGATATTGAGGGGGTGGAGGTACCATGTGTCTTGTCTGTTGAATAGGTGGCACAGTCATCATTTGTCGGATTTGTGAGCTACTCATGGGTCCACGGGTCATCATTTGCTGCTGTTGGGGCAGCAGCTGTTGTCTCTGCTGTTGAATGAAATTGCTTCCAGCTGGCATTTGCCCCTGGGTAGCAAGCATTCCCTGCGGTTGCTGTTGTTGGGGTGACTGTACTAGGATACGTTGCGGCTGTTGAGAAGGGACCGGCGATTGTCCATAGAATTGGCCCTGTTGAATGGCAACTGCTTGTTGTTGTTGTGTGGTTTGGAGGATGGATGCTGGCGCTCCGGCTAGGCTTGACGGTATAGCCCGTCCACCAGATACGTTGATCATCGTCTGTTGTTGTTGACTCTGACCCTGGAGTATTGTTTGTTGAAGTCTTCCACCTGGCGTTTGTGGCTGTTGCTGTTGAGAAATCGATGCAATATCTGAAAGAGACAAAGTAGATGCACGAACGAAGGAGTCATAACCAACCCTTGTAGTAAAGCAATGCGCTAAAGTTTAACTCATTAATTAAGGAAAATCCTTACACGCACTATTAAAGATGGCCTGCATGACAAATAACCAAATCCCACAAACGATTAACTCGCCCAAATCCCCTACTTAAAACTTTTCAGGAACTGAATATATTAATATTATTTACCTATAAACCCCTCCCCTCCCACCAATTAGAACACCTGAGTCACACGTGAAGCATATCTCTTAAATACCTAAATTTACTAATTTCACTTTTAATTAAATCATGAAGAAACACTTTATTACCAATTTCCTATCAATTTTGTGCACTTTGTAATTCTTAACTGAATCTTTACACTTATGCTGCATAGTCTAGTAACAGTCGGAGTGGATAGACTGATGGGTTGCTCCCTGCTCGCAATTATTTTTCGAACCACATGCTGGTTTAAATTGTTTTTTTTTTTACGAAATTATAGTTACGTTTGAATACCTATGTGAATTGAGTGAAACTACTGCATTTTACACCAAAGCGCAGTGATAGGTTATCGACTATCGATTTTTACTCGCCTCTGTCTCAAAACGATTCAGCTATTTTAACTGTGCTTTCCCACACATGCCCATTTCGAGACACCCGCTTCTCACACTCTCACTCTATTATTCCTTTTCTTCCTCCCGACCTACGTTTCACTCTCTCATTACTTTGAACTGGTGACCATTCGCTGTTAGCCACTACAAAGTAAAGCAAAGCGATAGGCGGCAAGCAAGCGTACAAGCAACACGGTCTTGAGGAATGCCAGTAGAAGCATCAGCAAAAGCCGCAGCTGCAGCGGTAGGCACTGAGCTGTGATAGAGTATGTTGGAAGAGGCAACGGATGAGGAAACGATACCATTACTGGTCAAAACCTGCTGCTGTTGCTGAGTCTGCTGTTGTTGTTGAGTATAACTAGACGAGCCGATAATAGCCGCTGTCGTCGGCCTAGGCGAGGTACCTTGACCTACCGGAGTCACTGCACGCATCTGTGTGTATTGGGCATTCTAAAAAAAGAATGAAAAGAATTTAGACACTGTGAACTAGTAAAGACAGAGAGAAACAGTAAGTACACTGAGTTCTTGAGCTGTTACGACTTGTTGAACTCCCGCGGAGGTTTGAATGATAATCTGTTGTTGATGAGGCTGACCCTGACCCCCCATTTGATGGGGAGTAGGTTTGACTTGTTGTTGGGTGAGTTGAGCATACTGCTGTTGTTGGTTAGATGACTGTTGAGGGGGAATATTCTGACGAATTCCCCCCTGTTGAGCTTGAAGAGGAGCAGGAGGTCTGTTTTGCGACGATTGTGATTGAGGTCGAATAGCAGGTTGAGTTTGTAAACCCGTCACTTGGACTTGCATTTGACCTTGCTGCTTAAACTGTTGTTGTTGTTGTGGTTGGAGAGATTGAGGCTGACGACCCTGGATAAAGACCGGGGAGAGTACACCTCCTGGATTTCCTGAAGTAGGTGAAGATGGTCTTCTTTGTTGTTGCTGTTGGAGATGTATCAAATGCTGCTGTTGAGCAGTCTGTCCGGGAGCAGGCTGTAGAATCACTTGTTGCTGTTGACCCTCCTTAATAGCTGCATTATTGTTGCTATCTAAGAGGGCCTGAACAGAATCTGGTCCTGCAGCGACAGCCTGACCAAGTTGGATATCGGAGGGAGCCCGGACGATGAATGTTGTAGTAGCTCGAGTTTGACCTTGTGCACTTTGCAGTAGGAGAGGAGATACTTGAACCTGTTGAGGCGCAGCCATTCTATTCTTCTGAAATTGATCTGGAAATGAAAAATTATACACAAGAATAGTAAGAAATGAGCTATCAGTACGATCTCGACCTTTCTTTACCCGAAATGAATCAAGTCAGCAAAAAAATTGAATGAGAAAAGTCTAACAGATGAAGGAATCTTAATCAACATTATCAGATCTAGAAGATCTAATTCTATCTCCTACTGTTCATCTGCTAGGGATAATTTCAGTGCACTTGAGCGAAGGTCACAGACTTTATCGTTCATGACCTTGGTTATCGATTATTGGATTTTAACGCTCGTGTAGCTACAGCTGAGATTTTTAGATTAACCATGAAGTCAAATATTTCCCAGTGATCCAAATTGGTATGAGCATACTTACTTTCTTAATAAATGAAAGCGTTAAAAAAGCTTTGGTATCCTTTCTTCTGGATTTGAGTAATTGAAGTATACTCCAATGGGAAACCTAGATCATATAAGTGGAAACCTCCCGCTATACTAATGGCGACGTAATTTCATAATACCATAACAATGTCGAGGACTTTCACTGGAGAGAACAATTCAGCAAAACTCCTCGTTCGGAACTAGTATATATGCAAAAATTAGGGTAACTATGCTCAGGAAAAATATATGGCCATGCACTAATCTACTCTTCCTTCCTCTTTCTCTTCCCTTATGACCTAAACAACAGTATAAAATAAATCAACATACTCTGGGAAGCCAGAAGAGCTTGTTGCTGATACTGCTGTTGTTGCTGATGTAGAAGAAAAGTTCCATTCTGCTGAGCCGCAGTAGCTGCTATTCTTGGTCCACCGGCAGCAGTCATTTGGGCACCAGGTTGAGTAGCGGGGGTTGCTGCAACCAACACCGTGGAGTGCTGAAAGAGTTGAGTGGTGGCTGCTCCAGAGGCATCTACAGTTAGAGTAGCAAACTGTTGCTGACCCTGTGGCTGAGGTTGTACTTGTTGAGGGGCAATTTCAGCCAGCTCTCCACTTCTTTTAGCTCCTCCACTACTTCCACCTTTTGATCCCCCCTTTTGTCCTCCAGGACCGGCTTTATTGGTAGCTAATACACCACTGGCTGAAGAACTCGAGCCACGATTTGCAGGAGATTTGGGTGACTTGGGTTTTCGCTGAGCTCCACCAGCAGCAATAGGGGCTGCCCCAGTTGGCAAAAAGGCTCCCGGCATCTGACCATCACTCCGATTTAACGTATTGTCCTAATACAAAAAAATGCAAAGAGCAATCTCATTTAAGAAGAGATTCACAATAGTTACGTAATGAGGAAATCTTTATCAATTTACCTTATTTCGATTGGCCTGAGAACCCAGGATGGTTTTGACATTCTGCATAACAATGGCATCCTTCTGCTCTTCATTCAAACCCTGTTCACTGGGGTGTTTATTCGCCTTGCTTTTACTGGAACCCTTGGTGGTTTTCGGCTCTAGAAGATGTGGGTGAATTTGCTGTTGTTGGTGAAAAGTGGTACCTATTGGTGCTTGGGAGACCACAGGTACTCCACTTGCTGTAAATCCGATTACACCTGGAGAAAAATGTCAAGAGAAAGATAGTAGAATACTATAAAGAAATAGATGTCACTATGACTTGATTTATAACAATGGTATTGTGGGAATGTATGCGTCAAGCGAAAAAGTGTCACAGGTGGGGATTCTAACAAGGATTTTATGTGCTAAGCCTTGGGTATAAAACCCAATAAGGTAAATGCGTCCTTAAACTGACCGGAGGTAAAATGGGAAACTACACACATGATTGGATAGATGTTAATATGACGTAATGATAAACTGAATTCAACTACAGTAACTGAATAGTGATTCCTCTATAATGAAGATCTTCATGTTTGTGTTCAAAAACATAACAACTTATATGGTACACAACGCAAAGTTCGAAAACCAATTGATTGCAGAGAAATGCAACCTCAGATCAATACCAAGCTTATCAAGACCAAAGACGGGATAATGAAAAATTCAGAGCGATATAAGAGAATGATTGAGATCTTCTTTATTTCCGTTTTATACTAGACAAAAACAAATTACTTGATTTTGAAAAGTCATTTCTGAATCGCCCAGTATATGTTTACACCTAATCATTGATCAATAACTGCTAAAATACTCAATTATAATAAAATACTCAATCTTGATTTGGTTTATCTTTACCAACACTAAAAAACTAATCAGCAAATGCTTTTTAATTTGAGCGAGATTGAAAAAAACGGAGAAATACCCTAGACGGGCCAATTATGATGTTAAAGAAAGCACTTCTGACTAAAACATCAGACCAAGACCATACTACATTCACAGGGTTGAACGCATATAGCAATACTAATTGGAAGCGAATGGTCACAGAAGACGAAATACAGATACCATGTTTTCAGATGTATTTCAAATAGTACTAAAAGAACGATGGTTAAGACATCACTCATGGGAATGCAATTTACTACCAATTAAGGAACAATCGGAATTGAACAGTGAGAAAAATAAGGGCATATTCACAAAAAAAGCAAGACAGGATTTATTTAAGCTAAATAAGAACAGCATACTTACCAGCATTTGTAGAGAGAATTCGATGAGTTCCATCAATTGAAGTTCCGATAGCAGACTAAAAGACAAGAAAATTAAAATATGAGTGAAGAGTACAAAAAATCCGAATTGGGGGCAATTTTTTCAGACGATGTATAGTGACGCATTCCAAGTGAGAAAGACAGAACAGATGATAGTACAACAACAAAAGCTTAATGGGCAGTCGTCAAGAAACATACCTGGATCCCAAAAACATGCCTTACTGCTTCGGGAGTAATTCGGTAGTATTCCTACCGCGTCGGTAAAAGTGAGGGGAATAAAATTAGATCTTATGGTCTTAGAACACTTATGGGACTAGAAAATTAATGCGTCAATAACAAAATTAAAAAAAAGAAAGAGGGGAGGCTTACAACAGAAGTTCCGATACCACTCAGATGAGTTGCTAAGCCCTGTGGTAGTTGCTTTTGAGCGGCTGACTGATCGATCAGCTGGACAGGAGCAGGTTTGGGCATGATGGGGGGCTTCGGCGGAGCAGGTTTGATTAGGAGCTCGACGTTGTAGCTTTCACACTCGATTAGCTCTTGATTTTTTAGGCATTCGACGACCCAATCAGGGGAGATCATGCGAACGCTTGGAAAATGTGCCTTGCAGCGTTCATAAAGGAACTAATGCAATAAGGTAATTAGGATTAAAATTAAAACTCTACCCCAGAAGCTCGACCAAGAATGAGATGAGTTGTGTTTGAATCGAGTGTTCCACTACATTTCGCTCCACGAATGGTGAGATGAGCGGTTATTTTGAGTACATCATCGGCGGGTAACTAAATTCAGTATGATCAGTAGTTAAAGCCGCCAGAATTACCTCTGTTATTACAAAATTCAGCGACTTGAAAATTTTTTTAAATTTCGGATGGAAGGGCTTAAATGGAAGAAATGCATTCTTGGCAATCGAATTGCGAACCCATGACGACTGAAAAGGGAGTAAATTAAGAAAATGAAGTGGGTCGTACAGTAACAACATGGAGACCAATAAGTTCTTCGGCTTCATAAACTTCGGCAGAATCGCCTTTGTCACTAATTGCAAATTTTAAACTATCCGTCAATGCAGGAAACGATGTTGCACCGAGAGATTTCAAGTCATCAACCAGCTACAAAATAAAAATGATTGAAATACCTCAGTTCTAAGTGATTCAATAAAATATGTCAAATTTCCTATTAATCTGTATAAAAACTATACCAAGCATTGCTCAAATTAATAAGAATTGGATGTGTGTATCGGATACAAGAAATATAAAGACTAATAGAATACTGGGCGAAAATTGGGGAAAATCGGAAAACAAATAGATTCTAAACTGAATAAGTTTGTTATGATCTAACACTATCAGCCAATGGAAATAATATCCAAAATACATATATATGAAGATGGTTTAAAACAATGACATCTGATTATACAAAAATGTAAGCAATGCATTTATTTTAAGAAGAAAATTTACCTGACTATCTTCGCTATCTATAACATAATATCGCACATTAGAAAAGACACTATCCGTCATGACTACATTTACATAAAATTAATTCACAACTCCTATTACTATACTTAGCGGTGTTGAAATAATCGTTAAAACAAGCGTCTATTTAAGCAAATTCCAAAATTTAATAGTATTTCTCAGTTTTGTGACATACACTGTGTAAATATAATTAATAATTGTTAAATTTATGCATTTTATGTCAAAATGAGTAATTTTGATAAATTAGTAAGATATAACCTTGTCAAATGTATTGAGCACTTCAATTCTACACGATTTTATTCAGCGAAATAAATTAAAGAAGTAGGGTAACCTTTATTCATACTACTGACGATTCTTTTTTTCACCAAAATTCGAAGGTCTATACAAATAAATCCTTTACCAATATATAATAATGAAGAATGAAGAATGCAAAGCGTTTTACTTGCTACTTATTACTTTGCCCTCTTAAATGAAATCATTATATATTCCAGCCTTTTCAAAAGAGGAAGATTAAGACTCCGTTTGTGTTTCGTAAAAGTCCGTTTATATATTCACTTAACTATGGGAATGTGATGATATGGTCTTATCTCCGTAACCTACTCTTAGATTGCCTAAGAAAGTGCACTAACTATAAATACTACCCGATAATACAAAACGACCCAAATCACCATGTCAGAAATAAGACGCACGTTTTCGTACCGATAAAAGGGAATTAAAAGAGGGCGAGGAAGGGGGGGTTAATAGGTTGAAAATTTAAGATTTATAATTGAGAAAAATCTTGCTTTTTTATATTTAGCAAAAAGGCATTTAAGTTTGCAGAAGCTTTTTCGTTTTCCTCTAGATTTAACATATTTCTCAGTAGTAAGAATAGGTAATTTTTGACTTTTCAAGTTGGTTAATTGTCATGAGTCAACTACTCTTCTTAATATTCTGATTAACTCTTCCCAAGACCAAGCTGACGTCATTTATGCCGCAATAAGTTGTGATTGGTTGATCGGAGAGCGTTTGCTTATAAACTCCGTGAAATTATTCAATAACCAATCATATACAGATCGTTTGTGGTCGAGACACGAGGTCATTGTCTAAGCTGGCCAATCAGAGACTGAAGACAACATCGGCGTCAGACGATTAAAATGACCGATAAAAGTATGCGAGAGAACTTAGTTGAGTCAGATCGATAGAGCAAGAAGTTAATTCCTGCTGAGTTTTCAAGTTGATTTCTCGACTCCAGAGTTGATCATGTCATTGGGAGGTCTTTGATGTCGAAATCGAAAATCAAGATCAGATTGAATCACAGTAGAAAATAATGCCAAGGAAATGTTCACGAAGAAATGATTTAAAATTGAAACAAACGATTAGGAAACATGGTAAAAATTTAATTAGAAGTTAAAATTGAAGCTGCGTGCAGAAACAGATGTGAAATGAACCAATCAGTCTTTCTGTAATGCGTGAAAGAAACGATGAAGACATCATCCCCCACGCACCATCAGGACTCGATGCCGTTCCCCTCTTCTTTCGATCGGTCTTGTTACAAAGACGGACGGGCGTGGAACATATAAGAAAAAAAATATTTTCCCACACGTTTTACTACTTTAACAGACCATAACGTGTGCAAAACAAAATCGTACAATCTATCAAGTGTTCTTGAAATAAATGTGCAGATACTAGACAACATCATGACTGACCAAAGAGGTCGATTAGAATCCCCAAGATGAACGTCTCATATTTGGACGAGAGATGCTATATTCAGCAGTTGTCTATCAACGTCTGACGATAAGATCTTGACTACAATGTCCACAGGCGATTCAGCTGTGTGTGTGTGTATGTGTGTGTTTGCACATAGATATCTAAACAGATGCCATTCACCACACCGAGACATGGCTTGACGCCTAATGAAGAAACGCTTCGTATATAAACCTATTTTACTAATCAATAAATTGGGGTGGCTTCCCAACCACCTTCGTACTGTTCAAGCGACGTGAGTGACTTGACTTATTCCATCTATTCGACCGATGTGGCTTCAGTCGGTAGACCTAACGTTATTGCACTTACTCAACTGGTCTATGATTTATAGTAGGTATTTGTAAATTGAAGCTCACATCAATTTGGAGACTCGAGAGCACGTATGGCAAATTAGCTCATATAATGTCTAAAATATAATTGGAAGAAACTCATTTTGAAGAAGAAAAATTAGCGGCGTATCAAAATTCATTTCCCCTTCTTTTGGATGTTCAAGGTATTCAAATTGTTTTGAGCCCCCTTGTAAGCTGTATCAGTAGAAGGAAGTTTTTGATATAAATTCCACCTTCGCTTGAGCAAATTTTCCGCTATTTATCATTTATATGATAATGAGCAGCATCACTGTTGGGTTTTTGTGAGTTAGGTTGTTACAGATTTGAATTCGTTATTGGATATTATTTTACAAGGCGTCAAGCGGATTGTGATATAATGCTGAGAGAAGTCATGGTAGCCACCTCCACAAAACTGGAATAAGCCATGCTACCTGTACAGATTAAAGATTTCGGAGGTGGACGGTATGATCAGCCAAATGCATTGCTGATCAAATTAGGATTCATATTACAAACTTTCATCTAGAGACGTCGATTAAGTCTGGTCATCGATGTCACCGTGTGGTAACTGGCATATGCGTAAGTATCTGTGAACAAACACACCTGGACCACGAGTGAATGACATTGTCGAGATCTCATCGTTGATTGATATTTTCTTTCTACAACAGTTCTAAAATAGCTCAGAGTGAAGACCGTTAGCTAATGTCTTCATGGCTTAACCAAAAGATTGACATTGTAACTAGAAATTATCTTCATAGCAATCGAACGTATTTGTCATTTTCTTTGACTGAAAGTGGGCCGATTAAGGTAGACGAGACACTAATACACTCCATTTGTATCGATCCGGTTCGGTCAAGTCTGGTAGCTCAAATAAAAGTTTCTTGTTCAATTGACTGGAAGAGTAAGTACGAAGAGACAATATGAACAAGTATTAATGATGAGAATTTAACTGTTTTTTGTTTGAGCGCTAAGCGTCCATTTCTTACTTGTTATCAGAATAATAATTCCTAATGCAAGGTATTTGTATTTTCCGAATTCGGTTACTTCACAGAATAGTGAGAAGAGATAAAAGTAGATTCAGCTGAAAGCAAGGTAAAGTAAGAGAGATGTCAGATACGAAGGTGTCTATAATCTTAGCTTCAAAATACTCACTTCAGCTTTCAACTTGGTGTTAAATTACTTATGATCGTTTTTATCCTTATAAAACACATTGATGATTTGCTCACATAAAATGGCGAAGCACTATTTTAAAATGCATCATGTCTATATATAAAGAGAATAAATTATTGTTTGGAGTCGATGATGTATGTGGAAAGGTAAATACATTTACTGAAAATTTGTAACTGCAATAAAATTGTTATGAGTGAAGAAATCAAATAACGAAACTAATGAGAACTAACGTTTTCCAAATAGTAACCATTGAAATAATTAAGTAAGACTTATTGTAACATATAAGAAAAAAATATTTTTCTCAAAACAATATATATATGTAAGATTCTTTATTATCTACCTTCTAATTCCTGCTTCTTTTAGTTCCCTTCTATTCGAACGAATTTATTTACATTACGGTTGCAAATGGCGCATAAGATAAATCGACCCATCGATGCAAAAACGTGCAACTGGTGCTGATATAGTGGTTTGGATAGTTTTGTATTGTCGTGTTGTCGGGTCATGTTTGTAACTAATGCAATGTTTTAAGGAATCTAAGAGTCGGTTACGGTATCCTATTGAAAAGAGCAGGTTATAACACTTTCAATGAAAGACAATTCCCCAGAACATTTGATTGGATAATGGGCATTGTTCTGGTGGATGGAATTCCCTCTTGATTGATAAGCATATTAAAATGTAGATAAAAAATTCCTGCCTAAAAATGAGCTGAATAATATGTCCTATTGGAACTTCGAGGTGAGAATTATTTGATTGATAGATTTTGGCATGTCCGTATACAGAATAAGGAATATCTATAGGGATTGAACCTAGGTAAATCTGATTTTAAGCATCAGACAATCTGGAGTCCATTACAGCGCTTTTTTGGAAAAGGTTATCAAAATTAGCTAATAACTCGCAATTTCTTCATTGGGAAGTGCAGTTGTTTTTGAATATTGCAAGAGTGTCGCTCATTATTAAAAGACATGGTAAGTTTTTCAAAAAAACCAAGTCGGTTATGCATATTTATTTATTAGCAATACTATGATAGTATTGTAAAGAAAGAAGGGAGCTTGTTTTAGTAGCACGTATTTATGCGAGTCCATACAAATGATCACGATCGAAAATTGATGACTTGTTAACTGCGGTACACGCAACACAATGTAGAGAGTTAAATAGTAATATTGGCATTTATTTTAACTGCATCGAACTCAAATTCTTGCAATTTTAAATCATAGTACTTGAATTTTTAGTGAAATAATTTAATAGCTCTTTAAACTTATCAAATATTTTGACCTTGGGACGCTCTGTCATTTTAATATTTTTGCAGTTATCCATTTTATTATTACTTTCTCCTTTCGTTATGTTTACATGTCTTTATCCTGCATCTAGACATGGCCCCGCAATGTGGAAACTCAGCAGAACTTTGTTTTCAACATGTAAAAGCTCCGCTGTAGGTTGATGATTAATTAAAATTAATTTTGTAGTCACTTCGAAGTGCTCTTGAAGAAGCTATAACTCAACATCGCGAAGTTGTATCTGCTTTTCGTAAAGAACATGGAGGCAAAAAAGTTGGAGAAGTTACTGTCGACATGGTAATGACGTATGGTATTATCTTGACCTATTCTTTCAGATGTATGGTGGTATGCGAGGAATCAAGGGATTAGTAACTGAAACTTCTGTCCTTGATCCAGAGGAGGGAATTAGATTCCGTGGTTATACAATTAAAGAATGCCAGAAATTACTTCCTAAGGCAGCATATGGAAAAGAACCTCTACCTGAAGGTGTATTCTTTCTTCTTCTAACTGGTCGAATTCCATCTGACGAGCAAGTTAAAGCCGTTTCTAAGGAGCTGACTGCAAGAGCTTCCTTGCCAAACCATGTTGTCACCATGTTAAAGAATTTTCCAACTACTATGCATCCAATGACTCAGCTTGTTGCAGCCACAGCTGCTCTCAACACGGAGTCGAAATTTGTGGCCGCTTATAACAAGGGTGTTAGTAAAAACACTTATTGGGAGGTAACTGATTACCTTAATTCTTTATGTTCCTTGTTCTCTTCAGTATACTTATGAAGACTCCCTGGATTTGATCGCAAAACTGCCCATTATCGCTGCCATAATTTACAACCACTCATTCCATGGTGGAAAGAGTATTGGAAAACTCGATCCAAATGCCGATTGGTCATTGAACTTTGCTCGTATGATGGGCTTTGAGAATCCACTCTTTACGGAGCTTCTTCGTCTCTACTTGACAATCCATTGCGATCATGAGGTACTCCTCTCATTCCTTCAATTTCATTATCGATTTGGGGATGGTTAGTATTGAGACTGTATTCAATTTCAGGGCGGAAACGTTAGTGCCCACACTTGTCATCTTGTCGGTTCTGCTCTATCAGATCCTTATCTCAGCTTCTCTGCATCAATGTGTGGTCTGGCTGGTCCACTTCATGGTCTTGCTAATCAGGAAGTTCTTACGTGGATCATGGATTTGGTTAGGAGCAAGGGCAAATCACCTACGGACGATGAGGTTATTCAATTCGTCAAAGAGACTCTGAACAGTGGAAGAGTAAGCCAAATATCCTCTTATTTTTTACCACAGAAGGAGTCTATAACGAAGCTTCTGATATGTTTCTAGGTTGTTCCGGGATTTGGTCATGCTGTGTTGCGTAAAACGGATCCTCGGTACATGTGTCAGCGAGAATTCGCTTTTGAACACATGTCTGATGACCCTCTAGTGAAGATAGTAGCACAATGCTTCAGACTTATTCCTTCTTATCTCGAGGGTTTGGGTAAAGTTAAGAATCCATGGCCCAATGTTGATGCCCACTCGGGTGTTTTACTTCAGGTATGAAAGTGCCCGATTTAATGTGCGCATTTGTGTGTGGAAGATTATTATCTTCTTTCCTTTCTGAAGCATTTCAACATGACTGAGATGAGCTTTTACACTGTTCTCTTCGGTGTATCTCGAGCTCTCGGTGTATGCTCTTCATTGATCTGGGATCGAGCCCTGGGTCTGCCTATTGAACGTCCCAAATCGATGAGCACTGACGGACTTCAGCAACTATTCAAGGCCAAGTAGAAAATCATTTTAGTAGACGCCGTCATCCCTACCTTAGCACAAGTTGTTGTCTCTCTCGTACATATTTACTTCCGAAGGCGCCATGGTTGCTTTATTTTTGTCTTTTTTGTCTTCTTATCTTTTAATCAATATAATAAATATAAGCACTTCTCAATCAGTGTGAATTAAACTAGTTTTAAATAAAACCTCGACTTAATGATATTACTGTCTTTTGTTTTGCTTTCCGTTGTATATGCATATATATTNTGATTGTAGAAAAACCTACCTGTTAATTTGTTGATTGGCGTTTCTCTTTGTCGGTCTAATTTTTACTCGAAAGACTGTTATGTATTTCAACTAGTGAAGCTTAATGACTTAAAGGATTTCTCCTATTTTGTTTTTAATTACAGAAAAGGTAATGGCATCTAATATGGAGGAAGACTTCTTGGAGGAGATATTTATGGCGGAGGAGAAGCAATACTCTGAAGCTTATCGTAAGGCCTTTGCAATGATCACAGATGACCAGTCGATCTCACAACTGCCCGATCGTAGTGATGAGTTACAGTCTTCATGGATCCATGGTTTACAATATGGCGCTACACTGGGATCAGAGTTGTACTCTTATCAGGGTCTGGCTGAAGAGGTTCTCGCTTCATGGAATGCCGAGGAACCCGTGGACAAACATCATCCTGTCACCATTGCTAAGAAACTCTTAGAACTCCTAAATGAATCTCCTGGACCTTTGGCAAGGTCGTGCGAGGAGTTTGTCAAACATCCAGCGTTTGATGGTGATTTGGCGGTTATTAGAAATAAGGCGAAAATGCTTATTAGCAAGTTGGAGATTCACTCTCTCAGTAAGGGTGTTGAGGGATTTGATTTCTAATCAGCTGATCCACGATTTGTAAATGTTGTATAATACAAGATTTTTGGACTGTAAGTGCTCTTTCGAATCATTTTGAATGGGGTAGAGAACTCTTCAATTTAGTGGGAAAAGCCGTTATTGTAAGCAAGTAACATTTTAATTCTATTATTAAACGCATTATTCATAGCAGAAACATGGTAAAAATAGGTAAATGTACAGAGACACCAAGGCGTTATTCAGACTTAAGCCATGAGGACGTACTCAAAGTATCGGTTATTTTCATTGACGATTGACTAGAAATTGGATCTAAGGAATTTCTTATTTGTTCTCTTTTTAACCGACTTGGGCTGATTTGAATTACTTTGATTCGATAAGTCGGATGTCGGTGGTATTCATCTCTGAGTTGCTTCAAAGTGAAAATAGGATTCGATGTAGAGGAGTCTAATCTCGTTTGGTTAAGACGCTTTTAGGTTGTTCTATTGTGCAGGAGCAACGAGAGTCGAGATAGATAGGGAAAGTGTAAGAGCAGGAGCACACTAACAAAAACAAGGCAAGAAAGAAGTAGTCGGATATAGTGAGGATATGAAAATCAAACGTTTGCACCGCCAGTTATGTAACCGACAAGTCGTTGGACTTGACAGGTGGGGCCTGAGTTATCGCGACAGGGGCAAGTACAAATCGCTAAACAATATTCTCCAACTGAAACGCTTGAGAATAGTTCAAATAAACAAAGGCATAAATATTATTTTTGATCAAAACGAATTAAATCAATATCACTCAAAAATATCAAGAAATTCTTGCGAAATCCTTAAAGTTACCTAAGGCAGGTTTCACGGGGTGAAGGTTTTGGAAATCGAGTCACTAGGAGACAGGCTTACACTTTTTAGATTTTAATGCGTTAATTAACAACACTTTTTATAACTGCTGATATCAAAAAGAATAACTGTAGAGATAGGATGGTCTCCTAAAATTCGAGATTCTTAAGATTATGCTTACTTAACAATATGTTGTAGAAACAGGGAATGTTAGAGTCGGTAGCGGATAGCACACACAGCTAAGGCTTTTGCTGAACCTTAATAATCCTCTTAGAAGTCCAACTAGCTGCTGGCAGGTACAACTAGGCTCTAGCAGATCTTCTGGCATAAACTTGCCCCAAAATTGGCTAGACTACGTTCAAAGCAGCAAGAGCACGGGAGGTATCGTATGGGGTGAGTTTTCTGCAAAAACCTTAGCAATTGAGTGTAATTAGTGGTACGCTGCACGAATATTGATTGTTGATTGGCTGGGAGGCCTCTGCATGCACACTGTGCTTGCTCGAATTACGATCAGTAGCGCCCGCGAGATCTCTTTGGTCAGCCTTTGTAGTGTTGTACACCCCACAGGTGTAAGTTAGATCAATTTCTAAAAAAACGATAGTTATGTTAAAAGGTTAATTCTGTTAAAAGTTTTAAAAGACAGTCCGTTTCAAAAAAAACCAGTCTAAATATAAATCAAGGTTTCGGAATAAATTTCCTGAATAAAGCCAGGGACTACGAGCTTACTGGTCAAGCAATCAGAGTACCAATATTTATTGCAATCATCGGATTCGTCGTACCAGCTATCGGATTCTGCAGAGCGATAAAGCTAATTCGCTGCTTGCCGATAAAGATAAGAAAATGAAAAGCTTTTCATACACATTCTCGTTAGTTTGCTTCAATCATAAGAATTATGTCATCAGCTGAAATTATTGGAGGAATACCTTTATTGTCTAAAAAGATCAGGTTCCTGAGGTCCTGAAAACTTACTTCTCTTAAACGGTTCAAGATGTAAAAATGACCTAGAACCCTGAAAAGGAGATGGCCTTCATGGAAATACAAGTTGCTAAAAGTTGAGATACAGTACCGACAGTCGTTAGTTTAATTCATGTAATGTTGCCGGACCAAGTGATTGGGACACAATGCAAATTCAGTGCTGCAAAGATGATTAGCCATTCCAATATCCCACTCAGATTTTTGACCCCCCTTACTTTACTATTTTCTGTCTCTATTTAAGGCTGTATTGATGCAGCATACTTCTGAATTAAGGATAATTTGCTAGCCATTGCTGGCTCGATTATTATTCTCTCAATCACGGAAATCAGCGCAACCGTAGTCGATCTTTGCGTAGCCAAGGAGGGAGATTATTAATTGACAAATATTTTGTATAGAGGAACATTACACATCTTGAAATTTGACTCTGATAATTGTTATTTTACTCATTAAATAATTTGGTATACTCTTCTTACTAATTATTTAATTAAATCTTTCAATTAAATGAATGTTAATGCTAACTCTTTCACTTAAATTTACTTATAATTAAATAATAAATAAGATAAATTAAAATAACAGCGGAAAATTGAATCAGTAGACTAAAATATACATTATCAATCTTATCTTTTATGAAATGTTGGGTTACTTCTAATAAAACTTTTCTGAGATCATTTCTGATGCTCTAGTTTTAAACCCACGCATTCAGTTATCGATTTTTGACTAGCGCCTCACAAATGTTCATTCCTATGATGGAATTGCAATGACCTCATGAACGTTTCCCAAACTTTTCCCACTAGACACGTTCATTTAAGGTAAAATTCTTGGTCATCCAATATTAATTACGGAGGCCATCTTAACTGATGCTAATCAAATAACACTACGATATCAGAGTAGTGGTTTATATATATATATATATATATACAGTGGTATTGAAATGTAACCTCTAATCTTAGAAATGGAAAATTTTATTTATTATACAATTTTTGTTTACAAAAGGTATTTGAGGTTTTGGGTGAAATTCGAATTATGCTGTCATCCATTCGTTTGTGACTTCGTTAGAGAGCCTGTTGTCTTGAGTTTTCGGGCATTTCTTAGAAGTCTTTATATCGATCTAGTTATGTAATTCTATAATTATCTGTCACCTTCCTATTATTCAAACCACTGACTTCTGAGCTTTACCGTGTGCCAAAAATTTAATCCCTTCTTGAACACCGAAATAAGAGTGTTAATTTTCAATCGCCTCTCATATCCGTCAAGCTTGAGGATGTGAAATTAGCAACCACGACTGCACATCTTACGATCAAAATAATTAACCGCATGGTTTAATTCTGGTCTTTAGAGGAAAGTTAGCTTAAAATAGTTCTAAGCCCAAGTAAAGCTACTTTAAAAGATTTTGGCCAAATTAAGCTAGATATCCCCTCAAATAATTAATGATCTTAGGAATAACAGGAAACAACACCTTTCAAAGAGTTAGAAGTCCAGGAGTTAAGGAGGACAGCAAATTTTTTGCGCAGATGGAAGTGAAGGAGAGGGGAAGGGTGGAAGAATTAGTAAGAGGAAATGGGAGGAAAGAGGAAGTGTTAATACTGAGGGAGGACAATCCGAATTGTGAAGATCAGACGAAATGAGGTCCGATAGAGTGGTCAACCGATTTAGAGTTCTTTGTTCATTGACAGTTAGGGTAGGGATATGAGTCGGTAGATGAGCACTCCAAAGAAATTGAGAGAGTCCATTAGTCAGAATGCACTAGAAAAGCTATTCAGCATTTGTTTCCTCCTTCAAATAAAAAAGAGCTTAACTTTGTGAATACTCTCAAAATCAGCCTATATTTAAATCTTATTAGAATTAAGTCTTAGATTGTCTTATGCAATCTCCTTTAGTATATCGATATCTAGATATTGTTTGTTTTAATAATACCTTTCCAAGCAAACGAGTAACTGCATTTTCAACAATTTCCTAAAAATCAATGACTACACAAATAAATCCGTGACTTCAACGAAGGAAGTTTAATTTTTAGATTTGTCACATAACTGTTGATAAACATATTCGAATTTATAAGAACTATTAAAATAAAAATAAGGAAACTTTTAAATTACGAAAATTTATAGTTTATTTATCAAAAATCAATTTAAAGTCCGATTTTTTAAAAATATGTGAGATAGACAGAATGACTATTGTAATAACTCTCTCTTTGTATTTAGTCTTAGTTGCAAGTTGGTCAAAATCTTTCAGTAATTAAAAAAATTTTCATTAAAAGTAAACAGATTAAATGTCTGAAAATGAGTTACTTTTCAAAAGTGATACTTGCTGTCAATCATTGTCTACAATATCAAATTCGAAAGGCTAATGAGTGGTTTTATGGTCGTCTATCAACTGGGTTTCATGGGGAAGATTCCAATTTAAGCACTGATCCATCTAGAAATGATTCGATTGTAAAAAAATTATAATAATCGAGTGATTAATGATAATTTTTTAATTAATTGATTACTGAAAGATTTTGATTACAACTACAAAGTTTAGGTGGTGTTAAGAGTCTTGAATTCAAAACCATCTCCGTTAGATTGATTAACCATCCAAGAGAAATTAGTTGTGTAGTGTTAACCAGGCATGTCTGATAAGTCAGAGGTTACGAGATCAATGATGACTGGTCCACATCCATTGATGTCAATGGATAACTACATCGATTAATTCTGGTGAATAAGAAGAGTGGAATATTACAAGTTTCTTATAAGAGGAACTATAAGATATCTTCTCTTTACTCAAGTCAAATGTAGTTTGTACTTCCTTTACGGGTTTGGAAAAAGACTGACACAGGCTAATACAGTAAATTAGATTAGATTGATATTTAAAAGATGACTGCAGTTTATCAAGATTCTCATTAATTTTAAGGACCCCTTGGGTATATATACTCATGAAACTCATTCAAAAGCGAAGTGATTCTCATATATTTCTTTTAATACCCCTTTGCAACGTTTGACTCTTGTACGAATACAAAATGGCATTAGGCTTTGCGTTTATTAATTCGGCAGGATTACAAAACGTACTTGAGATACTACAAAACATAACCAGCGTGTGGGGATGTTTTGAATTCTGGTTCCTAGACAGTGATGCATTAATGAACTCCTCGAACAAAATTAATTATTGATCAGTTGAATAATTCTAATGGTAAATGTGATCACTTCTGTTCATTTTTTCTGTTTTCAAGGGTTTAGACATCAGGATGATTCGGACTAGACAACCCTCACTAAACACCCTTAATTTCTCAACTTGCTGGCAACATCCGTATCAATGTAGAAATATTATCGTGCCAAAATAACGACCAATGAAAAACACACCATATAATTAAGTGAAAAGATTAAGCAATCGCTGAAAGGTATTTTGAACCTCTAAATAATCTCTATCATCACCGAAATAGGGTTTTTTTAAAAAAATGTATTTAGTTATGCCTACTTCAATGTCATAATGAGCTCGTTTGAAATTTTGTGACTTCGATTTTTTGATAGATTAGGCGTTGAATTCTGAAAAAATTTCCCCGAAAACTCCGAGATGACGGTAAAGAACATAACTTAGAATAATCAGTAATTAAAACTTTCAATAATATGGAGCTTCAGAGCTTCAACAGATTGATAAATAGCCATTTCCATATAATTAGACTGCTAGATGAATTAGGATAAATGATTCAAATCGAATAAAATCAGGTTTTAACGAATTTTCTGCTTTAAAGCTAGCGGGTAACACTGTACAAACCGGAAGTATTTATCAAGTTGAAAATGTGACATTCAGCCATTTCTACAGCTTCGTTTATCCTTTGCTGCTAATAATTACAATTAGACAGAACTAAATCCATTGAAGGAATGCTTGGAAAACACATCGACGTGGCTTTCAAAAACCTCAGTTTCCAAAAGCTGTGTCTTCCAATCACGTGACCATGTTTTGCCACTGTGACTTCTTACCCCTTGGAGCATTTTCAGCCAGTTATGCGAAAATCAATTGGAAGCGCCCAGTGCCTTATTCATACCTGTTTAGTTGTGTACTCGACTAGAAATAATGTGTGCATTCAATGAAGCCGTTTAGATTTTAATTTTGCCATATTTGTAGCAGTTCGTGCTCTGAAGTAATAAATTTGATAAAAGTTTTAATTTTATGGATTCAAAAGCATAATCTAATAAATAAATTCGGTCCGGAAATTGACAGTGTATGGGAGGTTCTGTAATTAAGAATTCAGAGATTAATATTTTCCAGAGAGGATTTACTCGATTTAATCCCATCTCATGCCTTAAAAGTAACCAGGACTAGCAGCCTGAAGCAAATTTTAAGATCTCATTCTTCCGTCTTCCGTTTAATAAAATTAAGATCTCATGCTACTTTTACTGGGAAAAAGTAGCCTGAAATTAAATATAACGAGGCTAATGTGTTCAATAGTATAAATTTGAGCTTTGTATATGTCTATTTAAACCAGAGCCTTTACTAACTTAATGCCTCAGAAGATAAGGATTTTGGTTTCGAGTAAACAAGAGTCAATGGAGTCACTTCTAGAATATCCTAAATTAATCAGTTATGTATTGAATTTTCTTACGATTTAAATGAGTATTGGTAACTTAAAAGTCCTATCTAGTCTCAAAGCTGCAAATATCAGCCTACACCAGCTCTTCAGCAGAGAGGATGAAAGTAATGCTATCATTCCAGATTTTGCGTTAATGTTATTTTAACTAGATTGAGAAAAGTGTAATAATGGGAATTACAAGTACCATATTTTACTTTCGTCTTTCTCTTTTCGGTAAATGTATATTCTTCCTTATCCAAATTTGTATTTTTAACCCGATAAATAACTTATCTTTTTCAATTTAACGCATGTTCAGCAGCTACTCTACAACACTGTAAAATTTATCATAATACAGTCTGTGTAAAACAGTTTCCTTTCTTGCAATTCATCGCAATTTAGAACACAATATCTAATTTTGGATGTTCCAAATAACAATTTCACCTTGTTTATATCTCTAATTTCTTGCATCCTTGTTGATTTCCATTCAATACTTGATAGTTAACAAGGCAAAAGCGTTCATTTGAATGATAATCACTTTTGTGATGGCTATTTTCCTCTACTTTTTGAGCATGTTGATCGTTTGCATACCGACAATTTCTTAGATTCCTTTGTGGAGCAAAATAATAATTAAATAAAATATTTCGACTCAGTTATTCAGTTTAATCAGAATTAAAGCACCTGAAATTATTCAACAGTCTGTAAATTTATTAACGTCCTTTTTCCCACGCTGTGTTTCACCCAATAAAACTGCAATTTCATGCAATTTTTAATAGAACTAATAAACTGGAAGCCAAATTTGGGTCTGAAGTAGAAATTTATGCCTAAAAATGTGTAATTTTTGTTTGTGTTTTGATTGGAAACTGAGCAATGCAAAATGATAATTATAATGAGCGCTTTTAATTTAGATTATGTCTATTTTCTCTAAGTTGTTTAATTTAAGACAAGACCTCTTACAAATTTACATTAATTTATTCTTAGATCAATCTTTAATAAGAAAATATCGATTGCTTTAGTGAGCAACAGACCTCAGCGGCTTAAAATTCAGCAGCTCCCCTGAGGTCTTCTTGGTATTACCATGTTATATCAGGTCCCCCATCTGGCGAAACCGAAATGTAACACAAATTCTACAGTTTTTATCTATTTTTACAACCTCTACTTTGTATAATTCCAAATATATTCAGAACAGTGTTCATATAAACGAACTACTTGCCACCATTCACTCATTTGCATTATATATCAGGTTGTAACAGAAGTTCTGTCCATTTTTAAAACTTGAATTAATGTGATAATTTTGTCAAAAACATATTTATTTAGTGTTCACCATAATCACCATTTTTATTAATTACATCTCCCCATCTTGCTATAAGTTTTCTCATTCCTTCTTCATAGAATTTTCTCAGTTTGGTCTCAAAATAAGAAACTAGCTACATTTCGACCTCTTCTCTTGAAGTAAGCCTTAAAAGTCCTATTAAATGATTCTGTAAGCTCCTGAAAAGACGAAAATCGATTTGTGCAAAATCGGGAGAATATGGTAGGTGATGCATGACTTTCCAGCCAAATTCTTCATCGAGATTTTTCGTTGCTCTTGAAGTGTGGCATTGTCTGACATTGTCATGGCGCAGAATTACTTCCTTTTGATTGATCAAAGAAGGCCGTTTTTCATGCTCGTTAACTGCTTTTAAACGAGCTAGCTGCTAACATTAAACTTCAAATGTTTGATTGTCACCCATTAGTTCATAACAAACAATTTCCACCTACCATTCAATCCGCCATACACACAAAAGAATTTTTCGGATGCAGCCCACTTCTCGGTTGTGGAATTGGCTTTGAACCACTGTCTTTTGCGCTTAACATTGTTGTAAAGGATCCACCACTTCTCGTCTCTGTCAGTTAAGATTCGGTCTAAAAAGGTGCCTGAAGTTCAGTTCACGAGAAGGCAGTGAAACACAACGGGTCACACACTGTTGCTTGTTGCCTTCTGACAAATCGTGCGGGAGCTCATTTCCCAGCCTCTGAGACTTTCCCAGCCAAGTCTTTTCGTTCTCCTACATATGGTCATATGGCGACTTATATGAAAGGTTTTGCTCAGTTCTCTAGTAGAGTAGGTTGGATTTTCATCAATGGCAAATTGCAATTGCTCAGAATTGAGTTTTTTGAGCATTCTGCTCTCGGTTTGTGTTTCAGGCTGAATTCATCCTTTTAGAAACATGAAAATCACCTTCTGTAGGTTTTTCCATACACAACATCATTTCCATAAGTGTTTTTGAGTATTTTTGCTACTGAGTTTGTCGTATTTCCTTTATAAAATCCAAACAGTAAAATGTGCCTGGTATGCTTTTTATTTGGAGTGTATATTAGGGCTAGAAATAGTTATTAATAACGATAATTATCACACAATCTGTTGGAAGAAAGAAGAAATATTATTTTATTAATTACTATAGATAAGCATCCAACATTAACAGGCTAAATTGAAGTGATCGTGCCCTAAACACACAACTCAAAAATTGGACAGAACTTCTGTTACAATCTGATATATCTATTCATTCAGAATTGGTTTGCTTGCGTAATATAAAGTACCCATATTTATCCTTCTTTTCTTCTCGTGCATAACGATTTCGCAAATATGCATTTACAGTAAAACTGCATGTGCACATTGGTTAGAAGGAATATTGAATATTTTCGATCCCCCGAGTAGAATTTATAAAAAATCAGTGAACAGAATTCGTTTCTCCAGCGCTAGATTTGCTTTTATTGTTCATCCATGCTTGTTCGTGGGAATGAATTTTCATCACTGCTATACGTCCGGCTGACTAGGTATTTAGTCAATCCCATGACACAATTTAATAACGTGAAGCTAAAGCTTCATTAAATTTCAAGCCTTCTCTTTTCTCCCTTCTGAATTTGATCTACTATCATGATAATTCAGCCTTTATCATATTAATGGCTGCGTATCATTATACCAGTGGCGGGGCTGTATTCAATTCAGTGCTTATTTCTCATTATCATTGAGGTTATCAATAACGGACCACACGATAAACTCTATAAAACGCAGCAACTTGAGTATGATCGACCTCCCCTGCCCTCAAATGTACCTAGTTTGTCTTTCTAATCAATTGTAATTGACACAACATAAAAATATGTTTACAAGACCAAACGTGTTCTTCCTGGGGTCTTCAAGGTTATTTGTATGCAGATCTCAATGAATTACAAAAATTAGCTCATAATAAAGGACATTCATATCTGCGTTTCCCTCTTGGGCGGTATATGCTTCATATAGGTTGGAACACTGATCATAAGCGATATACATCTGCCTGATGGTTAGGATCCAAATGGATTCTCCTCACTACCGTGACTTTTTATGTGGTTTGCAGTGGGACTCCCCTGGAAAATTCCGCTGAATGATTCACGTCTAAGTTCAGACGTAGTCTTTTGTACGTCACATTATCTTTCTTTAGTAAACATTCTGAGGATGGGGAAAAACAAAATATATTATCTTTATTATCTTGCTTTTATCAACCAAATAAATATACTTATAAATTTCTGTTGAAACTATTTTATGGATTATGCTGCTTTAACTTTGCTTAACTCGTTTTGGAGCGGTTAGACCCTTTGCTTTATTAGAAATAATCCAAAAGGGGATTTTCTGGCATGAATACCAGATAAAATTTTTTGGAGTCGTCAACTTTGATTTGACGTATGTACCGTGTCGTAAGATTGAATTCACATTTCTGAATTGGAGGAATTCATGCGAAGTGAGTGAGAAATTGGATGCATAGCACGAAAAAAACCTTGGGTAGACACTTGAATAATGACTCATTTCGGTAGAATAAAGAAGAAGGTCTAGAAGGCCAAAGTAAAGAAAAATACAATCTGTCGAATCGAAAATCCATTAATAGAATTAGGTGTTAGAGTATTTGATCTATTAATTACTCATTGTGGGTAATAAATAATGAAGTCGGCTCGCTGCGACCTAACTGATTAACCAAGTAACCAATCCACCTTTACTATCTTATTTGGATATAAATAGAGTGACTTTTTAATAATTTGAAGAAAAATCCTCCGCTGATATCAAAACTTTCTTTTTCCTCCTGGACTGGAAAGGTTGCTAAAACCAAGTAGATTAATGGAAAAGGGCACAATAAGTAATAACGTCTAGTATTCATTACATATAACGTAAAGATCTTCGCTATTTGACCATTTGTGTACTATCAACTAGGAACTTTTGAAATTTCTTCAAGCTAGTTGGCTTTTTATAGGATCCCGAACCGATGTTCTCCGGTTCTGCAGATATTACTGTTGACCACTACCTTATCGGGACACTTAATCTTTCATTGGATATTGAAAAGCTCCCTTCATTATTACAATTATAATCCGTGTTCCTGTATTTAGTTTCATGATCCATTTATCTTTAAAGTTTGGGAAAAATTAATTGATGGAACTATTAGTATTTAAATTTGTCCATAGAAATCTCAAATGCGCAATAAATCATTGGTTAAGATTAATTACGAACCAAATAGTTCTAATTTTGAGTATAAATTTTATCTGAGGAAAGGCACAAGAGTGAGCGACCCTAGCAAAACGCAATGGCAAGGTCACTGCCCAGTGACAATCAATAAAATCTCTTCGCGTCTGTTTACGTTCATGCGTAGGGAGAAGAAATTGTCTTTTTCTCCCTCTGCAGAATACAAGTATTTTAGAATCGAACACTGATGCATGTACCACTTTCTGGCTTATTTATAGCTTAATCATACAAGTTTACGATCTTACAACAGGTGTTTTAAATATGAAAATTGAGCCGACTTGCAGAACTCCCGTTTTAGAATGCAGAAAATTTGAGGAATGTAGAGAGCGATCTTGATTCTTATTGATCCGACTTCTTTGTGTGTTGAAATTAGCATGCAAGTTGTTTATTATTCAAAATTTTATTTCTTCAAAATTATTTGGACAAGCTTAGGTTCGAAAAAAGAGGAGTGTTTCGTTTATTTTTGAAATTTTAATCGTCTGGAGATCTTTATGGAACATACCTTTTCGATCACACAATCAATATTTAACGTACAACTTTACAAAAACTAAGGGACCTATGGAAACAATTCATTTGCCTTTACATACATTGCACTAGATCCCCACATCAAGATGCTTTCACAATAAAACTTTCAAGAACACACCAAGTTTTCGATGCACATGCCATTCGAGTGCAATAATGGTTTTTAATCGGTACAGGGATAGGCAAAAACTGCTAGGAAATGTTATGCGAAATCTAAGACCACAGGTTCTATGATGGTGTCTCGAACGGTTTTTAATTGTAATTTCAAATAAAACCTCACGTTATATGCTTCCACTTTTGTAAAAAACGGCGATTAATAATTAAATAATTTGATTTTCTAAAATAAGGAGTTGCCTACCAGTCAGACTGTTTAACTCATGCGATAAAAGATAGTTAAGACAACATTAAAATGGTTTATATTCCGTTAGTTTAGCATATGGAGGTCGTTTACAGTTGACAGTAAATTGCTTTGTTATCTGTCAAGCTATACGTTTTATGAGATCATGCATTTTCCACAAAAGCCTTATGCAAGAAAAAGCCGTAGTGTAACCCTGATTCCTAGTAGTTCCGGCTTTTTATCAATGAATAGAATAAATGTGAATACTGCTCTTTCGATCATATAAAATGGGATAACTTTTTACAAGTATTCGGAAGTATCGGGGCACCTAAAACGTAGCCAAGGAGTATTTTAAAATTAAATTAAATTTATGCCACCACATGCACAATTTAAGCAGATTGTAAATCACTTTATCAGATTAATAAGTTAAAGTCATATTTTTAAATCATTAAGATATCTCAGAATTTATATAAAATTTTTTGGTGGTTTTAATGTAAAAAGGATATTAACTACTTATCAGGTGAAGTCTGGCAAATGATAAAGTGAAGTTCAAATGTAGGGTTTCTGTCGGTTCTCGATCAGGTTAATTACAAATTTCTGATGCACGGTGAAATGTTACAGTTAGGACACTCATGTTGCCGGAGCATTTCTGTTGTAATTGGAAAGCTAACGCAGTCTATTGATCAAAACATTAGAAATATATACACAGATATTTTTCTTAGCACGTCGGCCATGGCTAATTGTCGATATCTCCGGATAGTAATCGGCTTTTGTGAAATACTGTGCGCCCACATCTAGATCTTCTGAGTGGAGTTCCGTTGAGATTAGTCAATATCTTACTGTCTAATTATATCTGTTAACTCTATCACTCCATCATTTTCGATTGTCTCAAGTTTCGGAGAGTATTTATAGTGGTTCCCACTACATTATTTACCACATTCCTCAAGTGCTTTATTTGAATACAATATCATTTTACGTACCTGAATTTTATAAATACCTGGACAGTATATCTGAAGTAGAGTTTTTGAAATAATGTAGATACTCCGTATAACTTGTACTGATATTTGGGGAAACAACGAGAAATCGTTCGTTTATTACTGAAAGTTTTATTATTTAAGCGACGTAAAATGAAATCCATTGACCGTAAAGTGAGGGGTACTGCAATAATTGAGCTGTTTTTAAGGACTTCTAGCTTCGAAAGTCATTTTCGGTTACCAAATGATACGCTATATGCGATGATATGCCAAACAGACATTTAAATCAACAGTCGACCAGTCGTAACAATCATTATTCCGACAATTTAGAATATGACAGTAATGCGTTCATTTACATTACACTTAGCTCCTCTGTCCGAAGACTTTTACTTGAACAATTCCTGTTAGAATAATTTGCTTCGGCCTTTTGCAAAGTTTCATTTAATCGACTTCCTGTCTTCCAAAATCAATTCTAACAAGAATATTAAACGGGACTTCAAATTTCCTGTTCTCCTAGTAAAGGAATATGTTTATTAATATGGGCAGTCGTATTGTAATCTTGACTCTTATTCCTTCGACTTTTTCCATAACTGAGTGGAGCATTTTTGTCTTTTTTAAGTACTCGGTTGGATCAATCTGTCTAAAAATTTTATTACCGGTGTTTTTAAAGCGGCATTAAGTTTGGATTAATATGTGTGAAGTTTGTGTAAATTAAAACCCAGTTAATTTGATCAATATTAAAATCGTATTTTTTAAATTATCAAGATATCCTGGCAGCTGCATGAACTTCCTTAGGTTTTGAGGTCATGCCTTAAAAAGTCTTTCGCATGTATATCAAGCAAAGTCTTACAAAGACGATGTGTTAGAATAAGATTCTAAATAAAAACATAAGGTTCCTACATTGATGTACAAATCCCGCTGATGCATTATGAAGCGTAGTCACTTTAGAGGACAAATTAAATCACTTACATCGATAGGACAATTCGGAGATGGTTGGTAAACCACCCCAGTTTATTGATTAAATTTTTCTGAGTAAATACTATTTTTTACATCCTAAAATCACGGCCAATTGTTGTGCGTCTCTCGAGTGAAGTTCTGTTGCAGAAACAGCATCTTATCTTTGATTGACATCTTTTGATACTCCCTCATTTTCGACTGCTTCAAATGGCGCAGTGCTTACAGTGCTTCTCACTATATAGGCAGCTTTATTCACCAAATCCTTCAGCAACTCCATAACTTGGAAAAGTATTCATAGTACTTATCCATTTATTTCAAGTATTTATTCATAAATCGACGAGATGAAAGCGATATTATTGTGAATATTTGTCTTAACTTATTTAAACAAGCCAAAATTTTAATAGCAAAATATTCAAACACTAACACATTAATAAATGAGAGTTGAAATAATCTCACTATGTTTACATTGGGTAGCCTATGTATTTTGTTTTGGCTGAGAAGCCGTCAGATTCAAGATTCCCCAGGTTACTCCAATAGGCAAAATGAGCCATTTGCAAGCAAAAAAACACTTCACCTGGACATTGTCAAACATCTTCCTCTGAATCTGAAAATATCGACCAATTTTAACTGAATATCAACTTTTATGCCTATTACTAAAATGAACCGTGTATCTCAACCTACACTTTATTTTTCGAAAATCGTTTGATCGCCAAATTCTATGAAATACATGTGCAAATAAAAGTCCTGTTTAATTTCAAAATTTAAAGGTTTAAGTTTCATAACTTGTTAAATTTGGTAGTTGACTTATCAAACAAATAATCATAGGCAAATCATTTCACTTAATTGATATTTAAGGTATTTTTGATCTACCAAAAGTTTTAGTTCATTAATTTATTTCATGACAGTAAGAAACTATACATGAATCCACGTTCCATGACAACCTATTCGCTTAAGTCAACTGGCTAGCAATTTCTGAATATTTCAGATATGAATTCGCTCAGAAGATTTCAGACCAAATCACGTAAATCGAGTTTTGGAGCATTTGGATATTGTGAAGTTGATATCCTGGGTGAAAGAGGATAATTCAATGCTCCCAGATTTCAAATTTAGACTCTTGGTATCCTGACTCATTATCTATTCTATCTCGTTCATTGATTTTATTTCTTACCCAACTATTTTACCAATTCGCTTGCTCAGACGCTGTCTCATGATTAAAACTTGCAAAAGTTTATGCAATGCCATGGGTAATAGTATTAATATCTTCTTTTCATAGAACAGTTTAATATTCCATTTAGTAGTATTAATAAAAAGGGGTAGTGCCATGGAGCCTCTATTAAGGAACTGGAATTCTGTAACACTTTTTTATCCAGATTTACCTGGCTGAGTTGGCCATTCCATTCATCGGATGCTCATTCATGGAAATCCGAACCCTTGACCTCTGACTTCACAGATAAGCATATTAACCGCTGCACCTATAGTGGTTAGTGCATTCGACAATTCTGCCTTTGGAACAAAAAATTCTTTCAAACACACGCTGTAGATTATATTGCTACACATTTTCGAAAAGACAGATAAGAATTGAATAGAATTAATGGAGCACAATATTTGGCAGATGCACGCATAGAAAAACTTAGAAGCAGTTTAATGGCCAATTTTAAATTCGCCTGCAGTATTTACGAGGAATGCGTGTAGCCTTTTTCTCCTTACGTTCGAAGGCTGCTTCATGCCGTGCGTTAGCATCTAATATTAGCCAATGAGATTAGTCTTGTCGACCTTGTTTTCGCATTGAGTTGTACTGCGGGAGTTAGAATTACCTCACTGTTCCTTTGTCAAATTATATTTGGTAAATTTGACGTCATGAATAGATGTTTAATACAATTTTTTGATTGACATTGAGGACATATATTCATTTTCACCTAATTAAACGCTAGAACTTCAGGAAAGATCGAAGGGCTCCCTACTCCACCAGCATTCTAAAGTGGAAGTATTTTAAAAGTGTGAATTTTGTGGATTGCGAAATTTACATGAGAATAATAGAGGCATATTTTTACCGCCTTTCGCAGTTTTCTCTACCTGATATTTTGTCCAGTAAAGTGCATTTAAAGCTGAACATTGTCTTCTCAGATAAAATCATTCATATTATTGTGAAAATGACATTTTAATTTAATTGAGCCGTTAAACAAAGATACCAAGTTGATATTTGGGACATCATTTCATGGACAAACACTTTAACTACTTTTTTCTTTTTTGTTGAGTTGACTGGTTGGTCAGATATTTTGTTATCTGCCACCTGGTAGATTCAATATTCTCGTCTTAAGAACATTTTCAACCTTTCGTAGGAATTTCAAAGGATTAGATTTTCAATTGTTTATAATATCAATAATTTAGATGGAACATGATTCTGCTTGTGAAATAGGACAATTTTCTTAGCACCCATATGGAAAGACCTTGGGTCATGAATATGGACTTAGCCGAAGTACTTTTAGTTTTAGGACATCTAAACAGAAGACATTTGAAAAATACATTGGTTAGTGAAGTATATTCATTTACATAAAACCATTATGGAATCATTCTAATTTCATTCCTTCAGTTTTCCAATAATTTAACTTACTTTACTATATTTTTCTTGAGAAAAAGAAATAAAATGCTACTTTTGTTCTTCTAACGACAATTTTAATGTCCAAAGGAAATTATTTTCGTTTCCAAAATCGAAGAGATGGCGTTTTCATCTTCTTATTGAATCATTCCCCTGTCGGCCAATATTTATTAGGAATACCAGTTATTTCAACAGTCTAATTTGAAATCAATTCCCTTAGTGCAACAGATGAACTTGTTTCCACTTTGCCGTGAATGTACAATTTTCATATATTTAACCACATATGTTTTACCATGCTCTATCCTGCTGAATTTCAAAAGAATTTAATTTCGTTATTTGTTTGAATATTGTTTCTTGCCAAACGTTCATCATGAACTTATTGATATAAACCAATGGATGTATGACCCTCAGATCAACCAATAGAAATGCGACCTTCCCGACGTTATCATATTTACGCAGGCTAAAATTGAATATTCAACTAATTTACAAAGGCGTATTAATGCATTTAAAAAGAGAAAATTTGAAAGAATTTAGCTTAAACTGTGTCTAAAATGGTGGTATTCCGTATCATCGCCATATGGGAAAGTCGACAGTAACTGACTAATGCCAGCAATTTCCCCACTTTTAATTATTCATGAATAATCTGTCATTCATTTGCAAATTACCTAACCTCAAGAGTTAACCCATACATTTACCCTGTTTGCATGGTATAAGATATTGGATCAATGGTTAGACGAAATCGGTCCTTAAGTCATTTATAGACAAATTTAATGACAAACGTCAAACATTCGAGATATTAAATGACATTTCATTTGATTACTGAATGTATGAGAAGATTGTATATTTCTAAACTTCAGTGGAGATAAATTAAAATATTGTTGCTGATTAATTCTTAGTTTTGTCTTCATAAGGTGTCATATATGACAAAGTTAATCAAATCAGTTTCTCCCTATGCATGTATACGAATGATCGTATGAATTCGACAATAGATGTAGTCAACTTTCTTTAAGTCAAATTAAATCAAAACATTTTTGTCAAAACAGGATCTTATAGTTTCTCTCATATTTTCTCGAAAAAAATTTTTTCAATGACTGTTAATTTAACTACTTTGTTGTCCAACTGAATGGAAAAGTGAAATTTTGCTTTAGATGACAAAAGGCCGTTAATCAAGACACAAGCAAGAAGTGGCAAAACACGTTGCATTTTGCTTTTCTAGACTTGGCCGATGCAGACTAATCCTTCAAAATATATTTCAAACATCGATTAATTTGCCAAAAGTGTATTCCTAACTTGCATTCATATGCAAATCTGCATAATGGTAGATCTGATGCAGTACCACATTAGTTTATATTATTCCTGTTTCACTTATTACTGAGAATGCCATTCAGTAGGTGTGGATTTGAATTTTCTTTAATTCGGGTCATTTAATAAGATCAGAAAGATACGTCCATAAAGAAAAGTAGCTTCTATGATTTCTCGACATTCAGAGCACAAACCATTATAATTCATTTTAATGAGCCGTGAAAATTTTGAAAATACATTCAATATTTTTCATAAATTCTTAATTTTGAACTTGTGTATATTGTATAAAACAATGGAACATGAAAATATGACTACTGATTTTAATTAAGGTAATCTATCGGCATTTATTTACAGACGGCTCCGTTGTCAACGTGAGATAGATATTCATTTAGCGATGTGATGGGCACATATATTGCTTAATTCTGCTTAAAATAGAGGTGGTAGAAGGTGAATTTCTCATAAGGTTGTCCTTAAGATAACTTCCATCAGCCCGAGTCAAGAGTGCTTAATGATTCTTTCATTGGAATTGGAAGTTTTTAGAGATGATATCGTAGTCGAGATGCTAAGAGCAATCTAAAGACGGGACATTTCTGGCAGAATCTACGTATAATATGTGCAGAAGAAGAGAAAGTGATGTATTCTGGTCAGTGGGAATTAGTTGACACTGTTGCTTTACTAATTTAAGAGGCCACTAGCACCAATGTTTCCGTCATTTCCAGTTGAGCACGACAGACATGATTTTACATTATTACGCGGGCTAGCCAATTATACTATAAATCAACTATACCGCTTGATTAGAATTTCTGGTTACACATGTAAGGCTGTTAGAAATTGGAAAGTTAGAGAATTTATAAGCATATGAAATGAATGAGTTTTAAATTATCAGCTTCAGATATATTATTCATCCATTGTCATATTTATTTTGATATTTATCAAACAGTAAATTATACGAGCTTTCCAGAAATTTTCCTGCCTTTAAACACGCTGCATATCCACTTCGAGTTGCGCCATGTTAATGACAAATCTTATGCATGACCTCGACTGATCTCTTGACCTAGTGCAGCCACTATACCCATAATTCAATAAATTAGGAAAATCCTCTCCGTTACCTATTTATGACTTTCTGACTTAATTTTTTGGAATACCTTCACAAATTAAAAATGTGAAGATTGATACTGAGGGGACATGATGGAACAGTGGAACTGTAAGTATGATATTTGGGAGAAGTTTAGGTTTAAATGAATTGCATGAGCAGAAAAAAAGTCAGTTAAAATAACCTGTTGAACTCTTCTTAAGAAGCGAAATGAGAAGACACTGACACGCCGATTATCGCAAATGTGCATAGTGGGGTTACCTCTTAGGGTCGTCTTTGTCCGTCTGAACGATGACTTATGTTAAGAAAACAATTACAAAACTGCATGAAACTTATCTTGATTTTCGATACGATGATACTCTTAAAATGAGATAGGCCTTATCAAAAGCAGATAGCTTGACGATTATGATCAGGGTTCTCCCGAATACCTTTCTTAACTCTGAGCCATCCTATTATTCCTAAATGTATTTTTTGATTGAAAGTTCTTAATTCTGTCTTACCATTAATAATAATTGTCATATTAGATCTGAGGTTGCATACTTATTGGGTCAACCGTTCGATTTAAACAAACCTTAGAATGTTCTGGACTGTTAAAGAGGCAAAAAATTAGAAAGATTTGAAAAAAAGACTGATCGTCGCTGTTGTAATTACCACTTATAAATAATACTGAATTTGCTTGATTCAAATCGCAAAACATTGTTATGCCCATAGTCACACTATAAGTTCTGGAATTGTTTAGTTAGGGTATTGACTATTCTAATTTAACTGTTGGCCTAAAAACCGAGGTCCTATAATCAGAATTAGTGGCAAGCATATCACATCCCTTATTCTTAAATCCAATATGTGACCTACGAGTTCGATCAATTTTTTTGCAATGTTTTCACGAATCAATAATAAGAAATATTACTGATCACTTTGATCAAACAGTTCTAATATCAGATATGAAGCCACCCGAAGACTGTAAACTGTTGAATATTATGTAAGGTCATTTTACTTTCTCAGCCGTTGGAAGAGAAAATGAAGTGGCTAGACCAAACATCATGATTAAGAAACCGGTCAGTAAGCACTGGACGTCAAGGTCAAGCATCTGGTACATTTTGGAATGCGAACTACTTATCTAGTGAATTGTACAACCCAGAGTCAAAAGAAGTGAAATTTTTATATACCTTGGCGTTGCCCACAGGCTCACTTTGACCTCATTTATAATTTGTTGAACACTCTGGTAACCAATTTCAGCCGCTTCCCGTTGTTAAAAATTTAAATTTTTGTCTGACCGTAAACAATAATGAGATACCATTAATAGGCCATAGCCCAACTAATATTTGTCAAATATTTTGATAAAGCTCTATCAAATATTAGAACCCTATTCCTGAAGCCGTACCACAATTTAAGTAATTAGAACGTAATATAATATTTCAATTTTAGGAAAAGAATTAGAGATTTGAGTAAGTCATAAATCAAGAGGAGTTCCGCTAGAAAGCTGGATCGAATAATTTCGATCCACTTGAGCAAAGCTCACAGAATTCATCTTTCTTCCACCCGATTTCTAGATACCTATCGAGGTAGCCAATCATTTCCTACATTTCCATTACATATAAGCGAATTTACTTCCTTAATAAATGAAGCGCCATTTTTAACCACAAATGTTTTCCCTCCTCCTTCTGGGTTTAAGCAATGGTAGACAAAGCATAAACTCAGAAGGCACATAGAAATACATCAGAGGTAGGATCGATCGTATAAATGGCGAAGAAACCTCATCGGTGCAGGTGTTGGCTTTACAAACTAATTTAAACGCCCTGCATAGAGCAGTTAGACAGTAAAGACGCACAATTTGTATAGCTAAATTGTATATTTCCAAAATTAGCAGCGAGGATCAGATCTTGAGGACTACAGGAGTCATCGGACTGATAGGAGGGGAAAAGGAGGGAAATGGGGTAAGGGGGAGGTAGCCGGAAAGAATTGAAAGAGGATAGTAGGTTTGCTGAGATCGGAAGCGAATCGCCGAATCAACCTATATCCATGTCTTATTGCGGATACCCACCTCTCTGCTAAAAAAAACAAAATTCGCAAATAGAATAACAACTTAAGAGAAATTGGTGCTGTTAATTGATACCTAACACGCAACTACGTTAACACCTTCTACCTTTCAGATTTGCAATATTGTTTAATGCATGCAGATCATGAAAGACTGCAAAATGATCAAAAAGCAACGACTTAGAAAACTTAAAAGATATAGTTGTTAACTGACTTCCTTTAAAGAACATTAAAAGGAAGTAGGGGTTGCGTTTCTGTGACAATACACTTCAGTTAGCAGATTATATATGTAAAACAAATCTTAGTTCAGTCCAGAAATTTGTGCCACCGTATTGTAAAAGATACGAAAACATCTACTCTTAAAATCTGGTACCAATGGTAATTTACATTCTATTCAAACCGATTTTAACCCTTTAAAATACCATAAACCTAAGGTCTGAATGTCAAGAACGCATCGACCACTATTTAAGCTGCTTAAAATTTCACTCTTACAAAAAATGCAACATTTGAAACCTTCCTATCCAACTAGCATTCATTATGATCAAATAGACTTGACGGAAATGCAAATCTTGATCAGTCTTGAAAATCTGGTAAAACTCCATTGGCTTCAAATTTAATGCCCATCTATGCCGATTTACTGATCATCGTAAAATAATCTCAAGCTGATTTAGGGAAGCGCTTTCCAAACAATTATTTTGGGTAGAGTGATATCATGGGGCCTCCCCTTGTTGGTTCACCAAGTGCAGTTGGTCATTCCACTCAGTGGGCATCAGTTAACTTCACGTTAACTGATTATGGTATTAATATTACTGTGATGATACTGGTTAAAACTAATCAAGAGAAATGAAAAAGATTTGACGCTAAAATCAACTCAACTAACATTTATGACAGCCAAAATAACACCTACTGTGAAATTTGCTCTCATTTCTACTTGATAGTGTGGTGCTCCGTTAGAAGCAAGGCCAACGTACCACTTCAAATTCGATTCGATAGCCAGGGGAGAAGAAAGAACTATGATACTAAACATGTCGCAACTAATTCAGCGTTAAAACTAGGTGAATCAAAGTGGCTTCCCCCAAGTTAAAACAGCTACTAAAAGAAATTTCTCACCAAATACGTCAACCCACAATACATAAATTAAATGAAAGTGGAGTTGATAGGACTAGGATTGGTTGCACAATTCGGGTTAACCCGCAAGGTCAAGTGATTATCATTTTAACACACTTTTAAGTAAATGTTGCTGCTATCCATCTCGCCACTTGTTCCGTAAAAATGTAAATATTCGGCGAAACTTCTGTAAATTACATCAATTCTAAGGCGAGAGCAATCTTTTATTTAAGTATACCTATTAAAAAATAAAAGTGCGCCCAAATAGCATACCGATTGTATTTCACGACCAAAAAGTGTTACTATGTAGATGCGTTTTCATGCGCGTATCAACCTTCCAGAAATTTCTGGAAAATTTTAAACGTTACTTCAGCTATTTTATACGCTACTAGTCCCTTAAAAATTCTCTACGTAAATGGTTGACTTCTACTTCACATGGCACAGCCTGCAGCTTAGTCAGTGACGGAAAGTATTAAAAAGTACGACTACTTATTTGGAGCAAGTAGAATAGGTTACTTATGCCTTGAACTCACATTAAGGGTTGCCGTTCTGGTGGACGAAGGTCCAGATTGTTGGACCGATGATGACTGAGAGGAATTCGCTTCTGCTTCTGTACTACACTCCATATTCATAGCATATCTTAACACGACAGAGAGTTCATCCAGATGTTGCTGTTCCACCATCCGTTGTCGCCTACTCTGTTCCGTTATTCGATAGAATTCAGCCATTCTTTCAGCATGTAGTACTTGACGTATGTGTTCTCTAAGTTGCTCCTCGGTTGAATTAGCTATAAGTTGAAGAGCAAGGTCCATTACCAAATGACCCGTAACACCTGGCCGGATGTCCGTATTATTTCGATTCTTCACGGCATTGTCAATGAGATGTTGCGGATATCCATGTGGTTGAAGATCAGGAGTATTCTCGAAACCCGGCGGAGGAGGAAGAGTAGAATAGGGATTAAATGGTGTTTGCGTGTGAGTGGACGGATGGGCTCTTGATGTCGATGGTGGCACTTGAGGAGGAGCCGCCTGTGGTTCAGATGCCATTAGCGTATCCAAAGCCAAGCTAGATACACTGAAGGGGTCAAAACCGAGATCATATGCAGTACTCGAGGTTAGAATACTGTCACATTGAGATCTGTCTGCGATTGGAGTATGAAATATTGTTGGCTGCGAAGGAAGAGAAGGAACAGGATGAGGATTAGGAGTTAAGTCTCCTAGAGCAGCTGTTGGCTGTTGAGTGGAGGATGTCACTTTACTACTGAATTTGTCAGTAGGTGAGTTGGATGGTCGCACATTTGGTTGCTGCTCATTACTTCTGATGGAAGGTTTTGAGGGTTTATTAATCCTACTAACACTAGTAGTGGTGGTAGTGTCTGCGATCGGAATGGGAATAGGTCCATTGTTACTTATATTGTTATCGGTTGCAGGAGCCCGGGAGGTCGATGGTACAGGATGACTAGGAGGTGATTCCTCTCTTTGGATGGTTGATGATGACTCAAGCTGAATAGGAGATCGTCTTTTTGTCGGACGAGGTGGTGATGTATATGCTGTCAAGTCATTTACTATTTCCGGATGCTCTTCCTTAAACTTAGTTACTAATTTCTCCATATATACACGATGCTTGCCTTGGTCCATATCTGCCTTTGTAAAACTTGCCTCCACATCACCCAGAGCATGCAGATACATACATTCCTGCAGAGGAGAGAACAAAAACGTAAGTATAAACGCTAATAAGGAATGGACAAATAGATAGCGAATACAAATAAAACAAAATGGAATGGTGTATGGTCTGTTTTCAGACATTAATTTCAAGTAACTTAGACAAAATGCGTAAAAGTTTCATAGCAATAGCTGACGATTGACCTTCTCACAACGATAATCACACTCGTTTAAAAGTCGATGAACATAGAGAAATTGAAATAACCCGATGATTTAATATTCGCACTTTTCTACACTTTATCAGGTGGGTTAACGCAGTACGCACAGGTAGGCAGTGCACCGCTAAACACAGCAAATATATTCGCCCGCATAGATAGTCACGTGAGAAGTAAGTCTAGTGGCACTAAATCGGGGGATTGCAGACTGGTTATAGAGTCATGATAACACATTTACACGATAACATCCAGCCTGACAGGAAGAAAAAAAACAATAATTAAATGCGAAACATGCTCTTTGTTCAGACAGCAAATCATAGTAGAATGTCAAACTAAGGTCAAAGGGAAAACGTTTACCATAGAGAGTTAACGAGCATAAATGCACGGAATTTTTAAATAAATAAAAAATAAATGTGATAGTCGCAAACTCCTTTCCTAATTAACGAAGAAAGTTGGAAAACTTACCGGTTTGGTGCATTTGCTTCCTTTAAGGAATTGACTGCAATACTTTGTTGTTCCGAACGTCATACGCACTGGTCGATTTTCGTATTTGATGTGTTCGCAAACAACGGCCCTCATAGCATCCTCAATTCGTTCAAAAGTAATGTAAGCACATACGGTAGAATTGCCCTATATGGTCAAAAAAATATCAAAATCAGATAACAAGTAAATAAAACCTTACATTTGCATCCTGGTAAGTTGATTTATTATTCACTTCAATTTTGATAACCTTACCAAACTTTGAAAAATGTTCAAGGAGTTTGACATGTTCCTTGGATTTATCTTCCTCTTGTGGTAATCCGGAAACATAGATCAGATTTTTTTGAACAACCCTAAACAAAAATATTTGATGAAAACTATTTGTTGACGTGCCTATAATCCTGAAGATGATCTAATATTTCTTTTGGAAGCTGCTTTATATTTGAAATTTCCTTCTTCTTTTTAGGTTGTCTTTGGTGCTGTTTACGCTCCTCACTGTAGAGATTAGATGAAAATATACAAAAACGTACATATGACAAGGTTCCGTGAAATGAGCGATACTAAGATCATATTTCTAAAGAAATATTTAGTGAATAAAAACAGTTACCTTCCTGCATTGTGGACACTCACCACTTAGCTCATTTACGATTTTGGACCAACAAAACCGACATATCTACTTATAACAAGTGGAAATATTAGAAATACCTGATAGCGACACTGACATGGGAAAAATCTTTCATCATCAGAGTCGAATCTCTCCATACATAACGGACACTAAAAGAAGAAACAATTGTGTTTTATATGAACAAATTTACTTCAGAAGCCGACATCATGTGTGAATATGGAAAAATCGAGCTTTCACAATGAGAATAAAAGGACGAACACGATTGTGCGCAAGCAGGCTAAAATGAGCGTGTCAGATGTGCGGATTTTCTGCTGTGAAAGTTAGTAATACATTTAACATGAAGTTCCAAATATACAAGCATATATTAATTTAATATTTTATATAATAATTTTAGTTTTACCAAGTTTATTTTAAAATGCAGAAAAATTACCTTTTTGCTTATGTGTATTAAAATATTTTTTCCCCTTAAAATTGCCATTCTGTGATAATTGACACAATATAACACTTTCCATCGAAGTTAGCTACCTGAAAATGTTAAAGTATTGTGGTCTGCTTGAATATTTAAACATTTCTACGATTTAATATTTATCTATTGCTATTTCGAAATCTCACTAATTTGTACCTTTTATTTGGCATATGAAGTTTGCACGTTTCTGGGAATTATTCCCGTTATTGTTATTTCAAGTTGTTGTGTATTGTAATAGGAATAACCCAGGCAACATCTATGTTGGAATGCTATATTTACATATGCACTGCAAATCGTTGAGCTTTTTCGGTATTCAACCCTACACGTAATATAAAACGCTTTGCCCTGATGTATTCTGTAATCACAATTTGATATTTGCTAAATAAGCTTCTCGTTGATAATGTATGTCCTTTAAAAATACCGGCGCGGTGTTAAAATACAAAACAACTTAATAAATTTGTTTCATATTACCCCACGTGTTAAAGCTTTTGAATTAACTACAACTTCTTTAAAATGACAGTGCTAAAATCCTGAAATACCGGCCACTCATATGTTATTTTTTGGACGCTATTTTCACTAATCAGTTTTATTCGACCTTTATAGGAAAATATGTAATTGAGGCAGAAGCATATCAAGGGAAGACCTACATACAAAATAAAGACGAGTACAAAAGTAACAAACTGGCTACGGAATAGGGTCCTGAAACTGCAAATAAGTTAAAAACAGTGCTGAAGCTCTCTGTTACGAGAGATGAACGAATTCACCATCAAAGATGAGAATTTACTCGATAAAGCAACTCAGCTTGTCTTTTCAATTTTGGGCAGCAGAAATGTTGAAAATATGACTGTGCAACCAATGAAGTAGTAGTCTTCCTGCCCACGAAGGAGTACAAATATCCTTCAGTCTGTCGTCCTTTATAGCTACCTTCTACCGAGTAAAAGACTGAGACTATTTGTGAGCGCCTCAAACGCAAATCCAAACCATCTAGCATATTTGCATGCGCAGAGCGGATTTACAGGCTGAGTCAAGCCCCGGGAGCTTAGTAAAATGTCGATGCTACGATCTATCACTCTAGTAAATAACCGACACTCAGATTGCCTAAGTAATTGCATTAGTTACAGACACAAAACCGACCAAACCAAAAGATATCAAAGTAAGACATCACGTTCGAAATGGTAGGTTTTTACTTGTCCGTCATTTGCAACCGAAATTTAAAAACTTTGTTAGAATAAATGAGAATTAAAAGAAGCATTAATATGAAGGTGTGAAAGAAAGATTCATAGAGAGAAGGATTATTTTGAGTGAAAATATTGTTTCCCTCTTTTTGTAACTGCTCAGTTGCACACTTTCGTAAGGTTTGACTCTTCTACGCCGGAGTACTGCTAGGAGATCTAGTTCTGCTGCTATGATGTATCCTCCCACCAGACGTTACTAAACTGCAGTTGACTCAGATTAGAGTGCGAAGATTTAATCAAACAAAGGCTTTATATAGGAATGCAAATTGCCCTTATGTTGTTGATGTTGGGATATCAAAACACCGCCAGACTGATAGCAGTTTTGGTTCCAAATAACTATCAAGCTGTCAGGAGCGATGCGCGCCCGCGTCTTGATAAAAGTGATGGGCAACCTAAAGATAAGCCGCGACAATTGCTAATCCCGAGACAACATAAACACTTCAGCTGTGACTTTTGTTTTGTCAGACTCCTATCACTTCATCTATCAGCCAACTATGGGGCTAGACACTGGGACGCCAAAAGACGAGTGAAATTGTGAAAATCAAGACCTAATACAACAGCAAGGCGAGCGTGCTGCAACTGCGAGTCACAATCATCAAAATATCACTACTAGGAGACAGTCACGAGATGCGTTTCCGTAAAAGGACGAAAGGTGAAGAGGTTAAGAACAATATGATGAGCTTCTACGAATGGTTAGTAGAATAAAATGGTAAAGGTAGCGTCCAGATACTAAAACTAGATGTGGAAGAACGCGTTAAAAAATCGAAAAAATCTTCAAAATGGAAGTGAAGAAAATTAATGAAAACCGCGAAAAATATCGAGAGATTTCGCTGAAATTTGCTGAAAGTGGAGTAGAATACAGTGTCGCGAACAGTCCTAATCACGTGACTGCACTTGGAAACATCACCGATCTTAATCTCCTTATTTTATTACTAATATCTACGGTAATAATAAAAGCATTTTACAATTTTAACTGTGGTAAGCAGCTGAAATTGGTTAACAAAGAGTTCTATAATCGATAACCGGGAGAGAAATAAAAAGGCATGGAGAGTAACGTCAACGTACTAGAATCTTACTTCATTTAACTTTTGGGTTCGGGTTGTACTATACCTACTAATTGGGTAGCCAGCCTTCTAAAATTCAATTTTTATGATTTGTTCCTGGATTGCAGCAAATGCTAGTCAACGATGTTCAGTGCTTATTGACTCGTATTATGTAATTAAGAAGTGTCGGTCTTGCCGCTTCATTTCGATTTTTCATCTGATGGTTGAGAAGGCAAAGAGTACTTACAGGATATTCATCAACTTACAATTTTAACATAGCAGAGATGAGATAGCTAAACATCTTAGGTTAGCAGAGTTCTCAAGGAGAACATGGATAAAGCAGTTTTCTCGTTTGTTGTTTTTATCTAGACTAACTCCTGATTAGCTATTCCTTCATGCTTATACGCTTTATGTTATTTTCACTTCATAATTAAAACTAGTCCTCGACTGTGCAGACATTGTAGAGTTAACAACTAATATCTTTTAGCTAGCAACAGCAAATGGCAATTTAGAAGGTAGAACACAAGTTGTGCTTGGCCAAGTTTGATGAACATGAGGATTTAAAAGGGTGAAGGAGAGAGGAGGGGAAGCGTAGGAGCCGGTAAATGGCAAAGTGTGTCTGCCGCCCTCCCTTTGGCGTGCGTATAAGTGGGGGTAGCATAAACAGATGGAATGGACCCGGACATCGCTGCAGGGAAACTGAAACCTAGCAGAGCTCATTCGAGGACCATTTAATTAGTTTATTCTGCTAACTAAAATAAACCACTTGATTACACACGATGGTTCTCCACAAGGAACTTGAGCTTGCAGGAGGGTCAAACACATCAAGAGCCATTTTGAGATTGAGATAATTAGGTCTCAAAGATTGGTGATGACCTAGATAAAAATTTCGGAGACTCATTGGAATTCATCCTTCAGCGTCTTCCACCTAACTTCCTGCTGAAACTAAATCTACTTATTACTCAATTGTCCAGAGAATATGATATGTTCTATCAGCTTTTGGACTGATTTCTATTTTTCCTATCCACGCTCATTAAGAGGATCTTTTCTTTTTATTTTCATTGAATCAAACGCTGTGTAGTTAATTTTTGAGATCAGTCGTCTCGTTAATACTATATTGAAATCTAATCTCAATATAATCTTCCTATTCACAATTCCAGAAATTTCAATTCTGCCAACGAACAATTACTTTTGTTGAGTCACAAGTTTGTAGGGCTAACAAGAACCGAGGTCACCAAATTAGGAGTTAAGACTAATACCTACTGTTCTGGAGAAGGGTGAATGCACGCCGGCAAATTGTAGGAACTAATGAATCAGAACTTTAGCTAGCAGGTAACATCAACAAAAACAGTTCCTAAAAGTAGAACGCAAAGAGTTGTGTGGGTCGAGAGTGAGAGAGAGAGAGGGAGAGCTAGAAGCGATGAAAGGGAAGCGTATGAGCAGATTTGTGAAAAACGTATATCAGCGTATGTATGTGAGTGGATAGGTAAAGAATGTATACGAGTCACTCAGGTAGGGAAGCGTGCGAGGATGAGTGTAAGCATACTTTCAAATGAAACGGGACAGTTATAGAAAAAAATGAGAACAAATAAATTCGTCTAGACATGACAGATAGGGGTTTGAGTCATACGGACATAAAGGAAATATTTGGGTTATTATCGAATTATGGAAACAGTCTCCTTTTTCAAATAGTGAACCGAACACTTTGAGGCAAAAGTTTGTTTTTAGATATTATCACAGTTTGTCTAATGTTTGGTGGCCATATTATCTAGAGTAGATGCCATTAGCATGACTTTATTTTAGTAACTGACATTTATCCCTTCATAAAGAGATGTAAATCTACAGAAAAATTACAACATGTGACCGTCATTCTCCAATAAATTTTATTGAATCATCAATAAAACACTCTTAATTTCACATTATCCATCTGCTTTAATACATCCTAAATTGATCATAAAAATGCACATGTTTTATAATCCTGCAACAACTCAACCTAGAGTGGGAAGAAGACAAAAGTGGCATCACTCAAATCGTTGCGCAGAGGTTAGTGTGTTCGACTGTAAAATCAGGTGTCACGAGTTCGATTCCTATTAGTGAACATCTATTGAGAGGAGTGGCCGACCGCGCTGATTTGATTTTGGCTAATAAAGGGGATGACAGAAATTAGATTCCTCACTAAGACCAAATAATGCTATTCCCTAGCTGAAGATAAGCGTTGAAAGACGCTTTCCTAAATAGGCCTGAAAATTAAAAATTTTTTATACTTCACTCCAAGACACTTATTAACATAATTTTGAAACCGCATATCCCCCTGAATTATATTGTTGGTGGTCAATGACGGATAGATCAACCACTGATAGCAAAGAGCCTTCATGCCCCATGTAACAGAATGCGATTGGTCATACAAAGAATCATTCCATGAATGGCGATTGACTCTGATCAACTATGCCGTAACTCGCCATGATTATGACATGGAGACTTCATCACGTCAGCGACAGTGGCTTAAGATCGATATTACACTTACCGTTCATGGTAAAACATCCATCTACCTTCTTTTCAACATGAAAAAGTGATATTTGCTTGGCATGTTATTAAAAGGACGGTTAATTAAAAAATGCCACAGCTTTATTCAGAATGCTAATCTATACACAGCAAATTATAACGGATGGACGGGATCAGTGGGATCGGCTACAAAGAAGATAATGGAATTAACTTAATAAGATCTCCCCATTTAAAACATAAAACGAATAAATAAATCTCAAAAGGTTACAAGACGCTCCTCAGATATCGAAACATCGAGTTGGTATATCCAGAGAACTACTAACACTGACAATTACCAATTACCTCTCTGTATTGCGGACAGAAGTCGTTAAATTCACATACAATTTTTGACCAACATTCTCTACATATCTATTCCATATGAGAAATAAAGAATATTAGAAATATTTGGTATCAGTACGGACACGAATAAAAGCCTTTATCAAAGAAGTCCGCCTTATTAAAACATAATGGTCGCTAAATGAAGTCAGGCAAATAAGGAAATCTAAAACCACGAATTTATCACCGAGTCCATCATAATGATAGACCAGTTTGCGTATGGACGGCACCAAAATTCTGAACCAAGGAAGGAGTGTTAACTTTCAAGGCAATTGAAACAACTTATTATTATTTTTGATTATTAATTTGTAATAGTTAATATTTATTAATTATTAAATTAAATATTATTAAATAAATATAATTGGAAAATATATTGTAACTTTATTTTCTTTAATGCCTCTAATTTACAGAGTTTTCAATAAACAAAATTTATAAAATATCAAACGTAGGTTTTGGTTATTATTCTATATGAAATAGAAAATGTTAATTTTTTGTTTGTTTCTTGAAAAATCTTTAACTTCCACTGTTTGTTTACTCTTTGTACTTTCCACGTCGTACATGCCTTCAAAATGACCTCAATATCATTAGATTGGTTAAGGCCAGCGCATTGAGATATTCTTTTTATTAACAAATTTGAGAAATAGCGATTGAATATAGAGCTTAGTTTTAATTTTTAAATTTCAGTTACTGTCCAGTCTGTTATGGTCTGCAAGCTGACATCCTGGAGCCCAGAAGAAAGAGAACACAAGCCGAGGGAACTAGGCGATCTCTACAAACTGGTTGGAGAGATATCATTTAAATGATGCAAGTACTTCAAATGTCCAATATTAACCAAGAAGACCGTGGAGGGTTGAACAAATTATATAACTCATAAAATTAATGATAATTATGAGCAATCCCACTTCATATCTGTCTCAAATGATCACTTTAAGTGCCTTTTCTTCCCCTTTGGTCTGCGGGATTCCTGCTATTCGGATGTCCGTGCAAGACTTCTCAATATGATTGAACAAAGTCATGAAATCGCCTTACGGGAAAGAGGTGATAAATGTTGAAGAATGGATACCGTCCTAGTTGACATTACTCCAGCGTTGATATCCAAGAGCCCAAAAGAGGGCAAAACACAAATAAGCTGGACACTAAAAAAATTCGAGTATGACCTTGAAATAATTGAAGTAGGTAAACATTTAAATAATATAAACACAAGACTTATGGGAAAAATAATAATATTATTTTCTTATGCAACAGCCAGCAGATGTCTGACATCACCTGGCGATTAGAAATGACTGTCTGGCAATAAAATCTCCACTATAGTGTCCACAGGCGGTCTTGCTGTGCGCTTGAACGTAGATACCTAAACATATGTCACTCATCACGCCGAGACACTGACGACGAGACATGAATGACGTCTAACGAAGAAATGTTTTGTAAATAAACCTAATTTGCTTATTAATAAACTGGGGTGGCTTGCCTGACACCACCGAACTGATCTGGCGACATGGGAGATTTGACTTATTCCGTCTATTCGATCGATGTGCCCTCGATAAATTTAACATCACTACATCTCAGCAGGAAAAATTAAAATAAACTTAATATTTCCGGCTTGACGCAATCGATCGTCACTTGAAATTGAAACTCATCCTCTCTATTTGACTTAAAACTTTAACCCATAAAAATAGAAGGTATTTAATCACCAATTCTTATGCCATAGAGATACTATGTTGTTATTTGAACTAATGGGGTCATGTGTACGCGTATTCATTCTCTAAACAACATTTACTTAAATTTAAGGTACTTGAGTTTATCAATTAACAGAATCGCTATAACAAGGCGTACATTAAATGCCTGATCTTGCATAGTCTTGTCAATCAAAATTATAAAGGTCTCAAGCCATTCCCCACCTCATCCTCCAGCGCCAGCTCACCCAACCACTTCTAAATTCCTGAGCCCTATAAATAAATACACATCTATTGGAGTTGCAAATTGCATTTACTGCCATGTATATCAGAGCTCTCCGATGTGCATACTCCTTCCGCACGATAGCTATGGGGAGCAAGGAATGGAATCCAGGCTGGATTTATCGCGCAGACGTCTATAAAAATGAGAATAGGGGGATTATTTGGACAAATTGTGAGCTTTATAGTGGTGTCAAGCATTAAAAAGAATTACTTACTCCGAAGATAGGGCTTCGAGCTAGTGTGAAGTTCAGCAAAGGCCACGAAACTGCAGTTCTCTCTGGCCAAAGGTGAGGTTGTGTCAATAAAGACGGGTTCTTGAACACCTGATACCTGTAAATTTAAATAAGGATAATTAAAATTAAATAATACTAATTAAAAGTGTGGCGACCATGTCTATCTTTTTTTCTCAAGTTAAACATTTCTCCAGCGATCATCACTTGCCACCTCTAAGACTTAAGTATCTCGACATCGAGGCAGTACTTGGAGCGCTTGATTTCCTACTATGACCTCAAGCAGAGCCATAATGCGCCCCAGATGCCTTAATTAATGATTAAATCACTTAATGGACCTTTGATTGATCGTTGCTAGTCTCAGATTCCCAAGATCGACGATGTCCTGAATCATTCCATCTTGTGTGATAATGTTAGAAAGACTTCGTAGTATCTATGATGTTAAGCTATTAATTATCCTCCTTCAACATTGGCAACTCTGACGGTCAATACACCCCACTCTGGCAATTTATAAAGCGACAATTGTACCTGACTTTTTTAGAACACGCATCGTATAACGAATCAGACACGAAATAATGCATAAATTCAAATGTTCGATATTTCAAAAAGAAGGGTCTTTAAAACTTGCATTTATCAGCGGGAATTTATTTTACTTGGGATAAATTCATTAGAAGTGTAGCAGACGTTCGGCGAGGAAGGGGAAATTTGAATTATGTATCTTACAAAGATATCTGTGTGGAATCTCGGCGTCTTCTGAATGAAAGTAGAATGCAAATGTTTTAGTGAGTTATTCAGAACAAAGTCTGTCCGATAGATGTGTGGTATTTCTACAATCTACTAGCCCAATATCCCAGTTCCAGGTAAGATGAGCGAGAACACACAAATCAGTTAAGCATAAAACGAACCCTAATTATAACCTTGAAACATACGAACGGGCCAATAATAGGAGGAGAAATGGCAGACCTAAATAATAATTGCCATTCTTTCAAGGAGAAGCAACTAATGAAATATTTTTCTCACATTCAAATAATATTTTCGCCTTGACAGCTATAAAAATATGTGGAAAAGGATGAAGCAACATCATCCGGATTTTCCATGCAACAAAGATACTGATAAGATGAGGCGGATCTGGCGGAATTGAAATCCGAGAAAGCTGCTTGGTGATTTTGGAGCAGATAAAGCACAGTTTTCCTGATTTTCTAACTCGCTACTGTAGTCCCATTCCACTTTTTAAAATTCAATTATTTGTATTTGATGTTACCCAAAATCGAAATTCTTAAAAACATTTTACTTTGCCATGGATTATAATAAGTCCGAAAAAATTATTCTTAAGAAAGAAAACAATGCAATTTTGCCACCTAGAATTTTAGTCTATTAGTTAGAATGAGATCCTTTTGATTACGCACACAGGCTTCAAAGTATCCGAATGGTCAAATTAATAGGACAACCAATAACCAATAGGAGTAAAAAAACAAATCAGAATGTTCAGACAGGAAAAACTCACCTTGTAGGCATATCTGAGTCGTCGTCGATCTTTAGCTGGAAGACCTTCAGCTGGGAGATCGTACTTAGCAGCAAGGTGACAGACGGAACCCACCAAAAATAGTTGACGCAACTGTTCAACCTGAACGGGTGTGGGTTTCGGTAGGGCAGGGTCAATCTCCAAATTTAGGCCCGGAATATTGGCGTTCACTGTAGGGAAAAGAGACATCATGAACATCATCATCTTTGATTGAGTCCTACGAATTTTTAGATAGGTTTGAGTACAGAAGAATAGGATACAAGCCTAGACTGCAAGCAGTGATATCTCTTTCTACTTACTTTCGCACTTCTACCACACTATGTATGTCTCAGTATACAAATACAAGAATTATTTAAATATATGGCAAGGAAGTCTTTGGTTTGACCGAGCCGCCACGGTTAAAACAGTCAACAAAGTCAATTCCTGTCACTAATAGCGTCAATCCCCAATTCAAGGGAATTCAAGCGAAAACGGTGAGGTGAGTAGCTGCTAATTGTATTCGGAAAGAAAGGCAATGCTCTTGTACTATCGACAGGATCTCTGTTCTATAGGCGCACTGATTAACAAGGACTTCCAATGCCCAAGTTCCGGTTGTTTTAAGGCCTATAAAAGATAAGGGCTGAAAAAAGAGGAAGTAATTATCCCGAATTCCTCTACCCTTTCCCCAAACCATTTCCTTTCTGCTCTAACTATGCACCCACTTGTTCCAGTAGCATAATGCAGATTACTAATATTTAAAATGAACGAACATATATGTATATGTATTCTGACAACTTACAGATTTGTGTGAGCTGTTGTCGAAGTTGACGCACTTCAATGTAAGCCTTCCATCGAGCACCACACTTCTGAACGAGTTGACGCATTGTACTCTCGGGATTGAGACGTGCAACACGAGCAATCTGTTCGGAGATTCCACTCTCATCACTATGTGGAATAGTTCCAATCAACTCCGCCCAGTAACGCTCAAAGCAGCAAAAGGCTCCCAATAGCACTGCCAGGTCACCCAGCATTAAGTCACTTTCCTGTTGAAGGAATGATTCATTGCTAGTCCATATACACTTAAGTAATATAAGATAATACTGAAGTGATCTAATTTATAAACTTTTTCCTCGAAATACAATTTTTTTTTATATTTCCCAAACCATTTCTTCACGAACTTTTTCACGTATATTTGCCTTTTAAATACTTCTAAATATTCCCTAATGTGAGTCAGCCCGACTTTACTAATCAGTTCGACATTTGAGGCATCCCTGTATCCTCAAAGCCTGTGTTTAAGTAACCCGAACTTCACCGATTGTAAGACACTGTCAACTCGCTTAGTCAGTGTGATCTCACTGGTCGGCCATCTGCAGCCGTATGATCTAACTAGGTTACCCCCAATCCTAAAGTATGTATGCATATATCTTCCCTGCAAACTCAAGTAACATCGGTTGCGATCACCGTATCTGCCTTCCACTGGAGCCCATATAGACAACTGCATCTTTCCTGATTTCCTCTCATTTCATAGTTGGTCGCAACTATTTTCTTTTTCTTTTCTGTTGTTAGAGTAATGATTAGTAGATATAACCTACGGAATATCTAGGAATTAAAACCAGACTTCTAGCTGATAGTACTCCTTCTAAAACATGATCTGTCGAGTAATGGTCTAACGTGTAAAGCAAATAGGACCAAACTGTTCCTAAAACACTAAATACAACAAAGAGCCCATTTCAAGTCATCATCAGATAAAATAAGAGACAGCACGAAAATGTACCTTTTTATCATATTGAATAATAACCCCCAATTCTATTTATGAGAGCATTTTCCAATACACACCTAAAGTAGAGGGATAGTAGCATGGAGCAGTCCTGGCGAGAAACTCCAGGACTATCGTGCTACCCTCCCTCATTACCCAGACTTAATCAATGCATTTTCATTCCGCTCAGTGGGTGTACATCGGACCCGCGACCTCTGACTTTGAGAATAAACACATTAACCTCTGCGCCATCAGCATATATACGCATAACCCATTTAATATACATACCATCCTCGGTATACTTCCCAAATTCAGATCAAGCAAGCATAATATACTTAAACAAATATGACGGAGAGATATCCGTAGAAATACACCTTAATTAACCTTAACGACTTATAAAGTCCCAAGTAGTACTTACAGTTTTCACAAACTGACGGAGGAAATTCATACGAGCTTGAGCGATTCCATCAGCCTCTGAGAGTTGAACTCTCTTTCGTTTCCTTCCAGCCATAGTTAGATTCTCAGGCTCTGAGACCTTCTGCGACTCCGCCTCCTCTCCCTGTGGTTGGACATCAGGAAGGAAGAAATCCTGCACTGAGAGAACAGCCACCAACACCACTGCATATGGCATGAGACCGTGCTGGTTGGCAAAGAGCAACATTCGTGCGAAACGAGCTGACAAGGGGAGACGTGCCATCCAACGACCAGCTGGTGTGATTGTGCGAATGATTTCTATATGAAAGGGTTATGATGGTATTCAAACCGGCCCTTTGAGTACAGGTAAAGGGGATCGAGATGCAACTTACCTGAACCCTGTCTCTTGGCTTCTAGAGCACCCAAAGCTGTGAGACGTCTTTCTGCAGCTTCTACAGAATCTGGAGTTGGTGGAGTAGGCAGTGGGAAACGGGAGAGCGGGGTACTTCCCAGATATGACTGCAAACAAAAAAATAATGGATTTATACATTGTCTTTTATCCGAAAACAAAAACAAAATGTCTGGTTGAATAGCTCAAGTGTGTGGACCAACCAGCCAAACAAGGGAGAAACCCGATCACTGGCTAGATTAGGCCATATAATCATCTTAATGGCTCCCACTCGAGGGAAGGATTGGGGTTATCAAAGCGAGATGGTTGTTTACGCTCACCCTCTGTACTATTGGCTTCTTGGTCCCTATTTCCATCTTTCATACATCCTACAAACTTTATACTTGCCTAACCTACATTATGTTTTCTTAGTGAAGAACTATTTATTAATCAATTAATAGGGCAACATTTATGGGGCTGATGCAAAATCCTTCTGTTTTATAATTATAATAATAAACCTTAAAAGGGGAGCTATTTAGAGACAACTAACCTTGAGTAGGAGGACAACTTCATCAATTGGCCGAGTGAGAATGTCCGGTGCTGAGAAGGGTTCCATTTCGTCAGCATAGGTTTGAGAAGAGTAGAGACGATAACAATGACCGGGTCCAATACGACCAGCACGACCTGCTCGCTGTTCTGCCGACGCCTGACTTATCCACACAATGCGGAAACAGGAGGAGCCTGTACCAGTATCATAGATCTTCGATTTCACCTATAGAGATCAAAAGAACGAAGACAGTGGTTAGAATTATCCAAGACACATCTCGGTTTATGCCTGCATATAAGGATACTTTGTTTATAAAATCTGAAAATGAACCTATGTACCAAGAAGTACGGTAGGTCATATATGAGAGAATGAGTTTTGCTCATTTAGCAATTTCGAAACCCATACACTAGCATCGGGAAGAGAAATAACACTCTGCTGTCTTTACCATTAGAATAAAAATTTTTGATAGTTTATATCAACTAAACGCTCTACACAATCCCAACGAACTTTTAAAGAGTGGAGACCTTAACCACAACTGAAGGTATGTAGAATTCTTAGTCTTAAGACTGAACCCCTCCCCCCCAATTAGTCTTTCTCATCCCCTCGATAAAAATTTAGTTGAAAGCTATGTACTCCATTTCTAAATTATATCTTAGATATGGTCTGTTTGTTTTAAATGGACTAAGTAATAACGCCAATTGAGAAACTAGCATTCTGTCACTCTCCTGTTAACTATTCTAATCACTAGATGGATTTGTGGTGCACCCATTAACTCATGAGTCTGCTCATTTTAAAAATCATACAATGACTCGCACAGGACAAAACCAGACAGCCCCTCTAATTGTATCTTATTTCACCTATCTTTCAAAATCGGAATTGCCCTCGCTCAGAACTGAGGCTTTAACTCTTCCCTACCAATTACTCTTCATACTCCTTCCTATTTCCACTTTCATTCTCTTGCATAAAAAAAAATAATATTTGCCCCAAACATAATTCTTATATGTAGGATTCTTTATTTTCCACCTTGCAAGTCCAGCTTCTTTTAATTCCCTTTCATTCGAACGAATTTGTTTACATCACGGCTGTAAATGGCGCATAACATAAATCGATCTATCGATACGAAATCGTGCGTCCTATTTTGACATGGTGATATGGGCCGTTTTGTACTGTGGTGTTGTCGAATTTTACTTATAACTAGTGCAATTTCTTATGGAATCTAAGAGTGGATTACGATATCCTACAGAGAAGAGCAGATCGTAACACATTCATTTCAAATCGTCTAATAGGCACATGATCCAAATTAATTCCTGGTCTCATTACTCCAGAGTAGTTATTGCATTCACTTAGTCTTTAGGAAGAGGACTTCTAAGTCCGATTTCTTCTGGCTCCTAAAGCAGTTCTACTGACGCGATTAGAGCCATTTTAGATTTCACTAACTTTTACATTGGAACAATCCATACCTTTCCAGTATCCACAACGTATCGAATGTTGGGAATGGTGAGGGAGGTTTCGGCGACATTGGTTGCCACGACAACTAAACGATGACCTTCTGGCGGAGACTCGAATACACGACTTTGCTCTTCTGCTGGTAGGAGGGAGTACAATGGCAAAGCATGGATCGGATCCTGAAATGCAAAAAAACCGACGATCAAAAGGGATAAAGAAAGAAAAGGATTACCAACATGTATATATAAGGCCATATCCACAGTAAAATATTCATAGTATAAATAAACAGCCTATTAGCCTAGAGATTTAAATGAGTGGATGGATTGCGGAACACCCCTCTCAGAAAAAGACTCAAACAAAACCGTTTAAAAAGTAATAAACATACCAGTAAAAATGACAAAGTCATTCACTGCTTAAATCATTTCATATATGAATGTATACTCTGAATCAATTATTTACTTAGGTCGTCTCGCGCGTAAAATTCGGAATCTTCTCAGAATGCTTCTGAGGAAAGCTAATTAATGAATAGCATAGGACGTACCACAGGTGTTGTCTTCTTC
>CAADRB010000057.1:813525-934188 GCA_900708905.1 Hymenolepis diminuta | reverse complement strand
CAACAATACAAATAAACATTATGTTAACATAGGTTTTATTCTATTTATCCTACTTTGACTCCTATCATCGGCTCAATTCGAGTCCGAAATCGAATGACTGCAAGCTTTCATCAGATCAGGTGGTCTTTATTGATGTTCTCCATTAATCGGGTTACTGCTTCTATGAGAGAGGAAGATTTGGTGTTATAGGGATACTTATTAACTTCATTTTTAATGATGCCCCGCCCCACACATCATAATATCCAAAGGATTAAGGTCTGGTGAGTTAGGAGGCGGCCATAAATTTGGTGCGGTGTGGCATGAAAATTCTCGGCCATTCAATCGTAGGTTTTGAGAGCCTTATGGGACGGAGGCGAATCCTGTTAGAAGGCATAGAGAGGAGGAGGAGGGGGTGGAGGGGAGTCTTATATTGGCTACGCTGTCTATTCATGGTGGCTTAATAATGGTTTGCAGTGTCTCCATACAGGTATCTGCATCTGCATCTGCATTGACTCTAAGGTCCTGAGAAAGGGACTGGAAAGTTATGATGTGTCCTTCACTATTAATAACACTGAAAGCCATCATTGTTGGTGGCAACTTCGTGCGCATGCACAAGAGTTAGAACCTCAGTGAGGGTTCGCCCTCATATATCCACATATATATCATTTCTTCGACTGACTTTTTCATCCTAGTGGAAGTTTCTTTGGTGGGAGAAAAACCAAAGACACTCCTGTTCTTCTGGGTGCTTCAATTAGTTTAAGAGTCGTTTGCACACATTAAACGATTCTCTCGAGTTGTTTTTGTTGACATAAACTGACCTCGTCTGGGAACTTGTGATTTGTGTCGCTTCAGACATCTGAAGATCTTTAGCACAATGTCGAGCATTGGCTTCCCAGGGTTTTCGTCGATCGTGCCATGCACGCTTCTCACAAACTCCTCTCACCCTTCTTACTCAGATGTTCTGAGTGAATCAGCAGAGCGTTGACAAGACTGTTATCTCTTCCTCGTGGTGGCCAATTCATCTCCATTGTTTCCATTCAGCAGGTCATTTCTAACTTTGCAAACGAGAGATCTGGCGTCTTGTAGGACCCTTGCAATTTCCAAATTCCTGTGTTTCGCCATTATAAACACTGTAACAGCGTGTGTTTTCATTTCATTAGTTACAGTACTGTCTGGCATGAGATCTTCGGATATAAGAAATCATAATCGGATTGGTTTAAATGACAAAATTACAAGTGTCCTCAGGTACCTTACGCACTCCGTATATCTTGGGAAATGATAACAATAAGCCCCTTAAAATGCATATTTTTGGTAGTTAAACTGCTATTTTGCTTCTTTCAAATACTCCTTTTTGTCTCTATAATGAGTCGGAGGCCAAAGAAAATTAAGCAAACAAAAGATATTTTTATTTCTCTATTGTTACCAAATTCTATAGTGAAAGTTTATCAAGAATGTAATGTTGTGATGTTTAATTTTGGTAGCTACAACATTTACAACTAAAAAACGAGCTTCGTTTAAGAAGTTTCTGACCTAATTGACTAATATTTCTGTCCCACCAGCTGTGCACCAATTTAGAGGGGAGTACTGCGGTACAGAACTAGGGCGTACTCATGTTTCTAGGATGCCTCTTTGCTGAAAAGCCTGGGATGGCTACACATCCAACCGCAGCATGCTAGCAAATTGCTTGAATACGTCCATTCGAGTAATGTACAAAAGGATTTTGTTTTGGAGGTCAGTTTCACATAGTTTTAAGAAATCTATCTGAGACACAATCTGTACCCACGATGTAAGGCGGGATATAGAATTCATATAAAATCGGGAGATCAGCACATATGTAAAGAGTAACACTTCAGGAGAAAAAAGTTTTGCTTGTTTAACTTTTCTATGCAGCCCCGTATTAAGAAATTTCAAGTAAAAAATTTAGAAAAACGCCTGAACAGACATGGTGTTTTTTAACTAGCAGCATACAATGTATCTCTAGTGGTAATAATAGCCCGTGCTCACACCTCTAAGAATTCAAGAGAGCAGAATTATGTTGGAATAGGGAGGACACTGGAATCCCCTTAGACACGGCCTCAATCGTTTTCTTAATAATCAACTCTTTCAAAATTCTGCCCAAGCACACTGGACCTCAACTTCATAAATTGAAGCTCTTTTAAAAAAGAAATTCATTTAAGTGAATTTCTTTAAACGGAAAATAAATTAATGTATTAGAATTTGTTTTATAGGACTGATCAATCTTACACAGCATTGCGTAATGGGACGCTTAAAATCACTGGGAGTGTCCAAAAGGCTCAAAATGAAATAGTCAAGCGTCCGAGAATGATAGGAAATGTATAAAACGAATTTGTTTCTGATTGAAGTACTTACAGCGACGATCGCTTGAAAAACAATAAGAAAATGATGTAGTTAAAAGCATTTTTGACAGAGTTGGGAAAATTTGAACTCAGACATCTTTTCGAATATTGTAAAGGAGTAACCAGTTTGAAATGTTTAATCGTGGTTTAACAGAGAAACATTGAAAGATGTTAATGACGCTGACGCAAGCTGACTTCAATTGAAAACGAGTCCTCTCTCTTTCAGAGAGTCTTTCGTAGAATTTTGCAATGAAAGGAGAAAATGGCTGTGCATAAATGTTTTCAAGTTGAAATGGCTCCAAATAAGCACAGATGATATGGAGCCATATGGATGATATGGCTCTATCAGTCGCGAAAATTATGGCTTAAATGAATTTGAGCAATGTAATGCAAACTTTTGACCAAAAGCACCTACTTTTGGTTAAATTACAGCATATTAGATATTAGGCAAGAATGTGGTTTACACAATCCATCAAGCCTCTTTAAGAGTTCTACTCTTGAATGCTGAGCAAAGAAAGAAGTGTGCTCTGGAAAACAACAATGGATGGAGGAATAAGGATTAAGGCAAAGCGTCCATACTGTGTGACGAGCTTTGCGTAAAACACAGGCGAATTAGCTGAGTCGGCACAGGACCAAAGCAAGTGAATATCAGCCGTCGTTACTCAGATACATTTTTGAGCACATGAGGGATTGTGCGGATCTTACATGATTTACGGTAGCTGTGAGGTGGGATATACGGCGGCCGGCAAGATGAGCCAAAAGCGGTTTATGTTTATGATCTCATGCAGTCATGTTCTACACTTTTATGGGCCCCTCCCCTCTGTACGGAAGAAGAGACAACCAATTTCCAAAGATATGCGAATATTATCAAGAATCCTAAATGAACGGCCGCCCGAACGAGCCTCTCCCTCTTTCTCGTTATATACTTTCTGACATCCCATTAAATTGTATAGCACTTCCCCATTGAACGCATATTATACTCAGATAAAATACAAAGGAAATAATTTTACATTGCACAAAATGAATTGATATATGATTTGATAATATTTTTAATAAGCTCGTGGGAAGCAATCCCTCATGCGTTACATATAATTACATTGATACCATCATCTCTTTAAACATTGTTCTCGTCCCTTTATATTGATTGCACAATTCAAGAATTTTAACCCCTTTGAAATGAAGTTGGGTGTCCACTTCACGTTAAAATGTTGATTTATTATAAAATTGAAAAAGAAATGAGATGAATTTAAAAATCATGATAAAAATAGCAAGTTTGAGCTTTTAGTACATTTTGATTACTACTTTTATTCTACCACGTCCTCGAATATATAAATAACGGTAGGATAGTAGGAAAGGACCAATTTATTGGGTCATTTTGAGTATTTAAACTTAGATAGTACCTTAAACGCCCTTCATTTCTTTAATGACGTCGCTAATCCAACCGAATTAAAAACTACTAGAGACGCAATTAAAAGAACATTTGTGATGACAAACAATTAATTTGTGTCTAGTAGTGTTCTTAGAGTACGTTTGTTTTAACTAAGACGCTGATCGAGTTTATTTGTCTTAATTTACTTTGGCTGGCATGCGCAAATATTTCGTGATGATCCGAATTGTTAACCATTTTCTGACATGAAAATTTTTATCAACTGACGTTTAATCAATCCATGACATCCTTCCGACTCCATCAGTTTGGCACTAATACAGTAAATCATGCATAAGCAAGACATTTTATTATGATTTATTTAGTCCCATTTTATTTGAAACCTAGGTAGTGTGTGTTTAAGTCATGGTATTAGACCCATCTAATCAATCAATCAATCAATCAATCAATCAATTTTGCGTATAGGTGAAACTGATGACTTCAAAGTCAATAAAAATTAAATTTAAAAATACTGAATCAGATGTGCTGATGGCGCAATGGTTAACGCGATCGTTTGCAAAATCAACGTTTTTCGATGCTCATCCTGTGAACGGAGTGACCAGCTACACCAGTTGCCTAGCTAATTAAAGGGTTAGCAAAAAATGAGCTCCAGCCAGGAAGGCTGGATTATGCTACCTGCTAAGCTAAGATGAGCGATGAAAAACGCTTACCTAAATAACCTTTGCGATTATTATTAAGTATTATACTGAATTAATGTCGATTTTAATTACTATTTAAGTCAACCAGCTTTCCAGCTGACCTAATTCCTTTATTAATTTAGTTTTATCTAAAAATTTTCTTTCCGTTTTTGGGAGATTCCGCTCTGGTCTTCGACCTAATCGGGTAGAACTTGACCGACACCAAACTGGGTGCTATAGCATTGTTAGTTATTTATTGACTTGGCGCGTCTACAATTAACTCCTCTTCTATCTTCATTTCTACTATGTATATTCCTCCTTATTCCTTCAAAATAACCACGAATGTATCACTTCAATACCCTTAAGCAATCTCTCCAATCCCCGACCTTCTCTTTGCTATTTATAGTTTCTCAATAAAATTCTCTTCTAACTTATTTCTTCATCTTTTCCTACTTATTCAAGATGGAACCATTTTTAGCAATTTATTATTATTATTTTTAATATAAATAATAGTTTATAAATTTTTTTAGTTTTTATTTATCATAAACTTCTATCCTTTAATATTTTCTTACTTAAGAAAAAAAGTTGAAGAATGTAAACACCAATATATGTTATTATAGTTGTATAAGGTTGCATTTTTCCCAGTTTTCAGTTTTAAAATGAAATAACGTTAGCATTTCTTCTTTCATTGGGATTAATCTGGAGTCTGGAGGGCTATTAACTTAATTGGTCTCACAGTAAACATCGGTGATTGAAGCAAAATAAAAACGAAAAATTAACTCTTGAACTACGCCTATCGGAAACGGTGCGGCCTTAACTGCAACAAATCTGAAATAACAAAGAAATATTTCTCTTATTATAATTTAATATTGCAGAAATTGAATGAATTTTAAATTGTTAATTTTTAATAAAGAGATATTCTAATAAAACGAGTAGAATTTAATTTTGTTTTGCGTGGTCTAGTAAGATGATTGCAAAAGTCTCACGAAAATTGAAAATGAAAGGAAAAAACTTCGAATTTTTTCCAAAAATAGGCGTTTTGGTGCTGTTTTTTGACCTGACAAATAAAAAATTACTGGAATGGATACACATCATACCCGGAGAACTGAACGATGTTAAGTGGCTCATATGTTCAGTGCTTTCTGTGAGGTTTATTGTAGCAAACATTTAGCAAGATGGTTTCAATTAGTTGACATATTCAAACTGAAGGAATGTGAGCAACTAACTAACACAATAAATGCAAAATTAAAAAAGAATTTGGGAGTCCCTTTACGATGAATGTAAATGCTCAGTAGTTTTAAATGAGTGACGTCAACATATGATGAAGAATATAAAGCTAATTCTGTGCGTCAAATTGACATTTACCTCTCTATATTATAATGAACTTGTAGTGGGCTATTATAGCATACTGAACCACTTTATTAATTCCTTTATTATAGAGAGGCGGAATCAAGTCTTAGTTCTATTAATGATACTCTGATTATGACGTGGTACATGTTAAATACACCAAGGAAAAGGCCCCAGCTTATCGGTACGCGAGGGCAGGGGTTATAGTGCGACCGGGAATAAGGAAGGAGTCATTAAAGTCATAGAATGGAAATAAAGGTGTATGAAGGAATTGGATGTGCAGGATACATAGAATTCACGTTATTAACGAACCTTTTCAGACTTTTAAGTAAATGGTTCATTGAGACTATTAGTAAAACTCAATGGAAGTTGATCTTCAACAACTCAGCCATTACATTTAGCAGTTTATTTGTAGATGTCTTAGCAAGCGTTTCAACGCTCTAATCATGTAACGCAACAAACTAGAGGAGTCTGATTGCGATTGATGCATGAATGAGCAGACACAGTCATCATAGAAATCAGAGAATTATTTACTTCTGTCAATGATATATTTTAAAATTGGTTGGCTTAATAGACACACTAAATTAATGAACCTGGACCTTTTTTGCATATTTACCCTTTCATATTTGACTAACACATGTAGAAATATGAGAAGTGTTATTAATAGCTCTCTTGCTTGACAGTCCAAGGCATCATCTACGGATCTCTAATTCTCTCAGCTTTTAATTTCATCTCCAAACAGAGCAGCTAAAAATAGATAAATGCATTTAATTGATTGCTCTCTTTTAAATCCGCCTTTATTTTAATGAGGATATTCTCGATGAATAGAAATAAAATTTCCACCTGAAGACTTTATATTCCTTTTAATGTTTCGCGTTCAAAATAATCGGAGTGCAACAAAATCGATTTTTTAAATCGTTTCTTTTTTTGTAACATTTTTCAACTTATGAAAAGAATAGTGAAAACTCTTATCAATTGTAATTTTGCCCAAAATATACTTAGGTAAATAAATAAACACAGTTAACAGGAAAAATTTAAACAATGATTTTTCATCATGTCTGAACACAGACATAGAGCTTTTCATATTGCTTAAGCTCAACACTTTGTCTTAAAGGAACTTAAGTATTTTCAGCAGTTTAAGAGACAGATTTTATGCCAGAATATATAAAAATATCACATTTTAGGATTTTGAATGATACGCTTTACCGAATCAAGCAGGAAAAATACCACAGTCGTTGTTAAATTGGGAAAAAGATAATCTTCTTAATGTTTGAAAAAGCGTTTACGTATGGATTAAGCTGAGCAGCCAATGAGAAAGCTTTTTTAATGTATAAATAGTTAAGGTTCTAACTACTGCAATTTAATCGATAAGATACAATACAAAATACGATTTTGTTAATAAAATAATTTTATATTTCCCACAACTTATTGCAAACGGTGCTTAAAATATGTATTTAGACATTATTAGTAAAGGAGATCAGTCGCTCACTGGTGTTGAGTTCACTACTGTGGGTTTTGAAATATATTCCATTCCAGATGTCACAGTGAGAACAACGAAGAAAGGAAAATTATGCTGTTCAGGGACATATTGCGGTGAAGTGAAGTTTGAGCAAAACTTATTAATTTTTGACTCTGATCAGAAATATAGCACTCAAAGAGCAAATGAGAGACCGAATTATGATGGAAAGTGTTTCTGCAATGTTTCTTGGACCGCACTCGTCACTAGCAAAGCAGAAAACAGATCAATGATGCGTATTAGGTAATCGATCGTTATCCAATACTATTAAAATTATGATAAATAAACACACATAGCGCAGTATACGATTAGCTCTTGCTACTTCTAACGGGATTGTCAACAGGGCTAAGCTGTTAGCCATAACACCTTGGACATCTAAACTATCATCCAATAGCTATTAAATTGAAAGCCCCATTTCATCCCAGCATTTAAGTGCAAAGATAAGATGTAACGCCAAACTAAACACTTACTATTGATTTCACGACGCCCAATCAACTAAACTGTATCACATACCAGTACATTTAATAATTAAATCTATAGGAAAATTATGGCTAGACCAAAAAATTAAAATTTGATTCCAGTTATTTTTTATTTTTCATTTAATGGTAACAAAAAATCTTTTAAATCCCACCATACACACGAAAGAATTTGTTTCGGGTGCAGTCCACTTCTCGGTTTGGAAGTGGAATTGGCTTTGAACCACTGCCTTGACTTAGCCACTGTTTTTTGGACTTAACATTTTTGTAAAGGATCCACCACTTCTCGTCGCTGTCAGTTATGATTCGGTCTAAAAAGGTGCCTGAAGTTCAGTTCACGAGAATGCATTGTCGTTGGTTGTTTTTGATTTCTGACAAATCGTGTGGGGAGCCCATTTCCCAGCCAAGTCTTTTCATTACCCCATATATGGTCATATGGCTTATGTTAAAGGCTTTGCTTAGTTCTCTATTAGTTCAGGTTGGATTTTCATCAATGGCAACTTGCAATTGCTCATAATTGAGCATTTTTTGCTCTCGGTTTGTCTTTCAGGCCGAAGTCATCCTTTTTGAAGTCACCTGCAGAAAACCGCCTTCTGCAGGTCTTTTCATTCACAACATCGTTTCCAAAAGTGTCTTTGAGTGTTTTTGCTGCTGAGCTTGCCGTATTTCCTTTATGAAATAGAAACAGTAAAATATGTCTGATATGGTCTTTATTTGGAGTGCACATTAGGGCTAGAAATAGTTATTAATAACGATAATTACCACACAGTCTGAAGGATGAAATAATATTTTATTGATTACCATAGGTAAACATACAACATTAATAAGCTAAATTGAATTAATCGTGCCTTAGAGACATGACTCAAAAATTGGACAGAACTTCTGTTACAATCTGATAATAAGCTTACAGAAAATTAATCTGTTTTCTGTTTAATAGTGTGCGTGTTTTATTTGAATAAAATGCTTTATAAGGCCATAAAATAAGCATAGTCACTTCTATATTTTACTTCAGCTTTTCATCAAAAGCGAATTGATTTTTAAGGTTTTAAGACTCCTGAGATTTGACATTTTAACCAGTTACACAATTAGGCAAAATTTGACAATTGTTTTCTATTGGTACACAATGTTAATGTGTCACTGTAATTATGTAATGTACAAAAAATAGCCATCTGTCCCTGGATAAAGAGTTTTCAAAACTTTTCTCTTGAATCTTGCGCTTCTGACTGCCATATTTAAGGGTTTATCTTGAAGGACTATTCAAGTTATATTAAGCATTGGATAATTTTATCAGTTAAGCTGATAATCCAACTTCTTGACGTAAAAAATATTTTGTGTAAAAGTTCTACGTTATATTAAGTAACGACGTGGCCCTGGTGGCAATCAAACCTGTTTTTTGTTCAAACCATGTTTTATATTTTGGAGCATTAGCGATGCTTATCAGTCAAGTTAAGGATTAAGTAATTCATACTCCTAGCATTGGTTAGTTTTGTTCAACAAAAGCGGTGGTAAAATGCGATTTTCTCATAAACGCGATCGCTGGATATCTTTGAATGTAGCATTAATCTTAGGTCATGAAGTGGCTTTAGGAGCCAGACCAAATTAGCTACGTATTTCTCATAGAATTAATGATTTCTCAAGCCTAACAGGATTCAACTGTCTTTCCACGGTGAGATGACCAAGAGTTGGGTTGGAAACATGTGCATTGTATGACTGGAAATGAATTGTAAGAATGAAAGACTAGAAGGAGGAATTGAGAGGAAAGAGGAAGTAGTCAGTATTGAGCAAGGACAGCTCGTGTTGTGAAAACAAGGCGAAATGAGGTGCCATAAAGTGGCTGACATATTTAGCGTTCTTTATTTGTTTATGAGCTACTGACAATTAGAGAAGTCAATAGATGAACAATAAATAAAGTTACAGAGTAAACTTATGAGTCAGTGTTCGTATACACTGTATTTTTCTCTCCGAGTGTGGCAATACTATTCTTAATGGGCTTGAAAAGTAATTTTGTGAATTTTTACATATAATATTTGGCTAAGTTTTATCAAATACAGAACCCTACAACCATTATTTCTGTAAGATAAATCTATCTGAATCACATTTCATAATTTTAGAAAGGCAGGCATAATTTTAGGAATAACAATTAATGAATGCAAATCTATTGAGCAAAGAATATCTAATACTAAAAATCACATAAAATATTTTCTGGAAGTTCCTGCAGTCATCGTCTTCGTGGTCGTATAAAAGGTCTCCTTAATCCAAATTTACCCTTAAATCTCTGTTGTACCCAACAGAGAATCGGAAAGAAAGCTAAAGCAAAATCGCGTCTGGGGTAAATAAATCAAGAAAATCTTTCATTTGACCAGCCAGTCTTGGCTAAAACAACCATGTTGATTCTCATCTTGAAATGTGTAATCATCCACCTCAAAGTCAAGATGGCCTCAATTAAGACGTGTTCTCTTTCTTCCTTAACAAATACTATAAGGCGCCCTCAGGATGATATAGCAATGAAAGACAAATCTTCAAGAGTGAAGATTTGATTGCATGTAATTTCATAATCATTAACAGAAGTAAACGTACATTCCTGAACTACAAAATTTGATATGACTGTTTTGATCGTTACAGATGCAGGTTATTAATAGATTTAAGCTAAGTGTGTCCATCGTCATATTTGATCATCACTTACCCAATCTTCTGAGACTTCAAGCTATTTAAACTTATTTTTTACTTTCTGTTTTGAACAAGGTACTTAACGTGTTCCTAAAACAATTTGATCAATTACCGTACAGAACATCAGAAGTCAAAATACTCAAAAATATGTGTCCTCTATGGTCGATTAAAGAAAATACCATGAGGCTTTAATAACCAGAAGGTATTTCACTTGTTATAAGGGTCTAGGTGGAGAAAAGATTAAAAGCTCTTCTGGAGACATGTCATTTTAGCGAGCCAATGTTAATTGTGAGTGGTAATGTTCCAGGATGGATATTAACTCGATGTCAATAAATCTATGTCTTCTATTCTTACAAGTTACTTGAATTTGCCGATAATATCATGCCCCTCTCCATAGTTGAATTAAAAAGCAAGACTATAGAAGTTCTGGAACGGATTATTTTGTGAAGTACTGTAGAGAATTCTATAAAGTCTGGTTTCCACTTACATGACTTATCTGCCGACAAGATATTGCAAGTCTACAGTGGACTCAGATTCAGAGAGATAAAACAGAACGCAGTTAATTTATGACGTTGTATTAGCTAAACGAAGACTTTATATAATAATTGTCGAAATTTGGAAATCATAACACCGCCATACCGATAGGAGTTTTAGTCCAAATAACTGTCTGGCTGACAGGAGTGATGGGCACACGGGTATTGATAAGCGTGATGAGCGGCTTAGAGACAACCTGCGGGGATTTGTCATCCCCGTAGCTTTGAGCTTTGTTTTGTCGGCTCCCTATCAGATTCTTTAGTCCGATAAAGCTTGACCGGTTTCGTTATACTTCCGCTGTAGCAGATTTTATTATTTGACAAGTATTCTGAAGTAAAAACAGAGAAAAAAGGTACTGTTAAATTGAAATTTAGATGTGTTCTAAGGAGGCGTTCTGGTCCTAAATTTAGTGGTACCAATTCCTGTTTCAAACCACAAAATTTTCTATTGGTTAATGTTTTTCAGTTGAATGATCAGCCATACCGAATTCAAAGTCACTAACTAATTAATTATTGTCTGACAATAAAAAATGTTACTAACATACCCAAAATAGTTGGTTAGAAGTCTACTTTCATTAAATTGATAAAATTACAACTAAAATTCCAGAATGGGTAGGAAGAAACGAGCCGACCAACCTCTGCCAAAGTGAAAACAAAGGTAAAAGTTAAGCAAAAGCTCAACGGTCGACTGAAGCTAAATTAGGTTAGCATAACACAAAATTTTCTTGAATGTAATGCGTATATTTTGTTTGAACATCCTTAAGTCAGAGAACACAAACTGATTTCTTTTTATTTTAGTAAATAAATATTGAACGTTGCTCGAAGCTGTTTTAGAGAATCTGTGGTATGCAATAAACAAAAAATGTCCGATCAGCTACATGACCAGAAACTAACCAAATTTTAGCATTCAAAACATGTGTAATGTAAGACGCGATAAGTTCACTCAGTCAGTTCACCATGAAGTCTTGCAGATAGCCGAGAATTAAGACCGCATATCTTGGCCATAAAATTCCCTTGTCATGGATAGCAAATTAACATCTATAAATTAATTATCGAAATTCAAAATTCACTATTTGCAAGTCGGAGCTTTCCTTAACTGTAACACCTCGACAAGTCTAAAGATGGGAGTGTCCAACCTTCCTACTTTTTTCTTTTAAACTTGTAAATTTGGATGTGTGCCTTCTTTAACTATCAGACGACAGTAAGCTGCATTACGATATGCAGGATTACAAAATGCAGATATGCACAAACCTTTGCTTTGAGCAACTGTATCTGCAACACTCTCGCTGGCTTCTTAATAATTGAGCTTTAACTGAACGTAACACTTTCAAATAATTCTCAAACCGTGTTGGTATTATGAACAAGATGGTGTCAATCGTAAAATAGTCTAGGTTTAAATCGATGGTTACACTACAAATATCTCCAAATTAAAAAATCCCTTTCTCTTTCTTAGTTAAACGTATGGAATAGAAAACTATAAGACCCTTGTCCAGGTCGTCGCCTTTGTAAAAATTTATAAATTAATGGAGTTATCACTGAAACAGATTAATAAGCTGGGTACAGTGTTTGTTCATTTCATTTATTTTCAAACACCGTTGCATATGAGAGAATTAAATAAATTCTCAGTAAAATAATATGACCACTTTATCGGTCTTTTCTTCAGCTCTGTACTTTAACTTCAGAAACAAAAACTTGAATCCCGAACCGATTCGTTTGTTTGGTGGACGAAGAGTTTTTGGCGAGAAAGAAGCATAAAACGGAGACATTTTGGTTAAGTTGTCTTAATTAATCTCTTATTATCTAAAATCGTGAACCATTGGAGAAAATCTGTCGGTGTCATTTGTGTCTGTCAAATAAACATTTAATAAGTAATTAAACAATTTATTAGGCTTTAAACTTGTAATGCACTTTTGAAAATACTATTTCACTTCCAACGTGGAGTAATTTGTGGCGAGAAACAAATACTTTTATTTACTAATTGGTTCATTCTCTTTATGAAAATCATTTATTTAATCGTAATTCTTTATGAATCAAAATACATACGGTTTCCAATAAGACAAACGAGTTCTTTTTAACGCTGATTTCTTCTGAAATTATGTAAGAGAATCCAGAAGATCCCCATAGGGAAAATATCGTGCCTAGACCACATCCTGATATTCCGTATCAATAAACTATTCGAGATGCACTTACCAACAGCGTCAATCATCCTTAAGTCTTTATGTCTCAAAGGAAGTTTATCATTTAGCCGGACTGTGGGACCACGGCTATGACAGACATGAAAGTGAAAAATTGGAAGATTTCCTTTTCGAAATGTACCCTTGGGCAATAAATTTGTACTTTATTCTTTGGTATTGAAATGCAAGAAGTTGCGTTAACACGCATCAACTACAAGATTTTAAAAGAAATAAAAAGGTTTTTGCTATGCCCAATTGAACATGGATGGACGCTTTGTCAGAATTTATCCCTAAAATAAGCTGCTCCCATATTTGTTTGGTTAACAGCAAAGACGGAAATAATCAATTCAATGTTTTTTCCATTTGAAGGGTGCTGCTTTTTATTGATTGCATGAAATATGTGTTCGTAGTATGCATTTCCTTAGTGTTGTGGGCTGTAGCTTATTTGCATAGGGTACTTGTATGTTTTTCACTACATTTAAATTTTGGTAATATAAGTGAGATGGAAAAATTCGTTAGTGTAATGCATATGAGAGTCGTATCAATCATCGGCAGAAAAAGGTTGGACTAAATCCACTCGCATAATGAATCGAACTGTAACATGAGCTAGGAAAAAGATCGAGCCATTTTTAATATACATATATATATTTATATAGCATGTGCCCCAAAGACTCGATAAATTGAATTCCAACCCAAATGAACCATTTTAAAAAAGCACTAACAATTGCATAGCAGAAATAATGCACATTATTTTGGAAAATTATGTTTTCAGCAAAAATTATATGCATATAAATATATTACCCATTGAATTAATAAAAAATTACAAAACATTTGCAAAAGGTAGTGAGGTAATACGTCCTAGGGTTCATTGAAACCTCAGTTTATAGGTGAAGATGTTGCCAGGTCCCTACCCATCTCATCTTTCATCCCAACCTCACGTCTAGAGAATTTGACCTTGAAAAACTGACATAAGTGGAACAATCCTTTTACCCTAAATTTCTTATTCCAATAGATCACATATTTTATGCTGTCGTCTTTCAGTAGCAATGCCTTTCTCTTGAAGGCAAATGATAAAGATAATCATACTATTAATGTCGGCGTGTATATGTTCCATTTTATTGCCGCCATGAGCCGGAACTAGAGTAATAACAGAAGCTAGCATTTCAGATATCTGACTGGACAATATAAACATGAAAATAAGTTGGGTTATGGTAGAATTCAAGATGGAAACTGACCACATCCATCTAAATTTTCCAGGTTCATATTTTTGAGCGTTTACACCAACTCACCCATCCTATATGATATTTTTATAGATTTCAACTTGATGAGAATCTTCTCCCCTACGAGTAAGAATTCGTGACAAATTATCTACAGCATGAAGCAGAAAAGGTTTATCATGCATCTGCAGAAGGTATGAAAAAGTTTCGATAGATGCAAGGATACAGAAACTTAATGATGAGGTTTACCAGTAAATATCTAAGAATAATCTTGGCGAAAAAGCAGCTCAGTCGTTCTTACATTAAGGATTTCAGCACGTTCTTTCAGTTTACGTTTTAGATACCAAAAATACAATCCCATTTCATTTTAAATGTCAAAATAGAGTCATCAGTTTATTAACGACTTATGCTAACATGAATATGACTGCCACTAAGTTTCCAAAATAAGACAAATCCATCTTTAATTATAAGTCACAATAGTCAAATATGTTTTCTTTTTGATATTATAAATCTTGCTGCCAATTCTTCATCTGCATCAATGAATTTAAATGGGTAACCTCTTACCAATTAGTGAGGTGTAATTTAATATATTTCTTAACCATCATTCGCAGCAAGTATGCCCAAATTTTAAGGCTAAGCACCATTCTGCTCCTAAATTCTAAAGCACCCTGTGATGACGAAGCCATATAACTGCTGGCGACAATCTGACTCCTCTCCGTTCCTGTAGCCTCTGCAGTTGCAATTGCCATTGGACTGGTTGCTGCCGTTGTCTCTGAGGTTCGGGGAGTCTGATCCCTAGGCGCTGAGTCATCCTGCGGGTGGGTGATACTGACATTCGTAGTGAACGACTATATCCACTGGGCTGTCGGTGCCAGAAGTAGGTCTGTTGACAAAATTTCTGGCTTGCGTCACTGCTACTGCTACCGTAGCCGCTACTGAATACGTTCCTTAGTCCTGCTCAATCCTGTATTTTTGCACTGAAACAGCTGGTAGATAAAATATACTAATGTGACCTTATATTATCCATTTTTCTCATTCTAATTTAATGTATCTGCGGTTTGATTCTGAGTAAAGGTCATGTAGAATTTTTCGTCTCGTGTTGTCTTTGAGATACCAGACTTTTTGAATTTACAACGGTGTTATGATCATCGATAGCAATGCAACGTATAATTTTTTTTCAAATTTCTATCAAAGACAGCATCTGAGCGCAGAAAGACGACTAGTCGAATAGATACAGGTAATGAAGTCAGGGTATCAAGAGCATTATTCCATTTGAATTCTCTACGTAATATAGTGCACGCATTCTCATAAAAGGTGAAATTCACTTAATTGAATCCATATATTTCAAATCTCAACTTCCCTGTGTTTCTGGGTAGGTTCATGTTTGTGATATTCGGAAGTTGTAGAATTTTGATTCAATTGAATGATTAGTCATGCCACTTCTCTTAATTTTTGCTAATTCTTCGGGACATTTTAAGCATTTCAGGGGTCACTAGAGTTCACTCAGGGTGAGTTGGATAATGAGCATCCTTCGTTTTGCGGTATGAAATAGGACTTTGCTGACATACAGTTGACTATAATCGCCTGAGAGGTATTTCGTAAAAGATCAGCAATAACGATGAGCTAAATAGTTTTTAATCTTTCCAATTTTTACGGCGTTAATTAGGCACATAAATTGAACAAGTATAACAAGGTAAAAGGTGGACATGGATGACAAAATAAAGGCAATGCGAGAATACCGTTTGCCTCTCAAAATGAGTATCTGCAAAAATTTTACTTTGGTGGCCCGGATATTAATCAATTTAAGTAAGTATTGATATGATTAAGTATTATGGTCAAGATCAAGGAGGTCACAAACCTCCGCTTTATTTAATAAATTGCATGCCTTCCTACAGCACGCGCAATGATTAGAAATATCGTTTGCGTTGATTAAGAGGAATGGTAGAGTGTTCAAGCCCGAGTCATCTATTTTTAGGAAATACAGCTTGGAGGGACTTGTCAAACAAGAGATTTATTGTTAAAATTGAGTCCTCTTTTGAATCATAGTATGTGCGAACGTCTTGCCCCAAGCTTTATATTAAACACAATTTTCATGATGCCAAACCACTTTGAGCTAATTTAGATCGCTGTGACCTGCATTGAAAAATTATTTTTCTATGGTTCAAATGTTTGCTTTAATTAAACGGCATCTCCATCCAACTTAATTTCCCCCGCGTCATCTAAAAACCTTAAAAATGGCCTATTAGGTATCGTTTATTTAATTTCCAAAGAAAATAACAATAATTTTACGACTTTTAATCAAGAGATACTAAACTAAAATGTATGAAAAGACTGACAGACACGGTTCCAAGAAGAAGAATCAAAGAATCAAGAAAAGCCTACTTCATTTAATCAGAACGTCTGTTTTTTTTCAGTTCATTTTTCCTTTTTGATGTCTTCTTTTGGACAACCTAGATGACCTAACTGCATGTGGTTTCTGAGACATTCCATTTTTGCATGCATTCTTTAGTATCTTTCCGTTGGTCGAATGCATATTCCAGTTTTAAAATTATCTTTGGATTTGTGGAAATCAAAGCTAAAAGTCCATAATACCGAGGCTTGCATGAGTTATGTCCATTATATACATATCCTTAAATTGTGGTTAAATTTAGAAGATGCGATTAACAGATTTTGCTAAGAAATCAGCATCTCGATTTTGAATTTTTCTGCGCCAGACATCCAAATGGAAGTAGAATTACATATGCTTGTTGGCGGGATTTTAATAGCATCTTTGACCAATGCATCATCTTTCCTGAGAGGAATTATCGATAGTTTAGTCCTCATTTTCATGTATGTTCGATAAATTATCTAAAAGGTACTGTTGTAGCTGGTATTTTCCGTTTCGAATGCGTCAACGGTCGGGAATTTTTTGAACAGATCTTTATCAGCAATCATTTTTTGGTGTAAAACAGTAGATAAATAGTAAAAACTCATTTTTCCTTTGCGCAAACCCTTCTAGTAACTTTGTTTAAATTCCTTTCGAAAGGACACCCGATTTAAGAATGCGTCTAAAAAATTAGATGGTCCAGGTGTGCTTCGACGTATAACTATCCTGCTTTGCCATATGTCATTTCCAAATCATTTTTGAATAGGATTAACAAGATGTTCTAATCATCACTAGCAGTCTGCAGAACTCAGTAATCTTGATTTCAGATACTGACAAATTGCCTAGATTTCATTTAATATTGACCAAAGCACTTGGACCCTTTACAAATCCTAGTCTAATCCCTCCGCTTCATGTAATTATTTGATATTGGTTACCCTCTGACTCAACGGTCAAACTACATATCTTAATAAATCCATTTAGATAAACTTAATATTTCTCAAATCTTTGCAAATGTTGTAATTATGTCGTTTAAACTTAAGCTGAACTGGAATAAAACGGTAATTAACTGTTTCAGCAATTCGTAGAATAAACTGAGACCATATGCATGTCCGGAGTTTGTATAAACGTGACTCACCCCCGTCATGTTTTAACTTTATTAACTCCTCCTGTTGGCTAAACTTGAACACAAATTTCTAAGAAAAATGAAGAAAAATGTTTTATAGCACAAACCTCTCCTGATAGAGAAGCTCGCGTTCAGTTCAGTAGGTCATTTTCGTGGGTGCAGGGTTGTTGCCTATTTTTGTAATTTAATTAGAATTGGTAATTGTAAAAAATATCTTACGCGTTTTTGCTACGGAATCTCTCAAAGCTCATCATATAGGGTGAATTAGGTAAATTACAATTGAATTAGATAAGGCGGTGCCATTCTGGAGCAATCGCTTATAAGTTCACGTTTTACCACCTCTCATGCTAATCGTAATTGGCAGATACCCTTGCCAATCCATTTTACTAGATTTGAACCGGTGCAAATCGATCTCCGGACCTTTCATTGAACATGTAGGTTGACTTATTTTTACTTACATATCCTGGTCCGCTCTACCTATCGTCAAGGACATTGAATCTCTTCGAAATTGCTGACATTGGTAATTGCTATTTTAAATTGTATCAAAAACGGAGAGTGTATGATGATGTTTGTACGCACCAAGTGGTAACTTAATTGAATGATCTCGAAAAATTTGCATAGATCAGCAAGTTTAAACTGCTTGGCTTTCATTAAATAAGCAAAGTAGTTTTTCCTTTGACTTCCGAGAAGAAGCTTTAAACGGTTTTCGGAGGCGAAACTGGAAATTGAAATACAAAGTTCAGCTAGCTGTCCAAGTGGCACGCAATGTAATATCTCATTTTGCATTCCAGACATTATTTTCACACTGTTTTGAATATTTTATTATCATTGCGTCAAAGATTTCAGACTGTGTAAAAGTATCCTTATAAAATCGCTACAATAAGAAGTAGGTTTTCTTTTTCTAGCATGAAATTTTTAATCAACTTTGCAATGGTATATGCAAATGAAACAAACATACTTTCTCTATTTCATAAAAATAATGCATCATACCATTCAGAGGTGATCTACAAATGTGGGATTGGCAGCGCCAGAGACATGATTATATTATATCTTATTCTCAAACGAAATATTTTGAAAACATCCATCTATACGGTAAATGAAACGATATTTTGATTCCAGTGAGTAGGAACATAGAGAGTACAAAAACAAGTTTATGAACTGAGAGCTTAACAGCAATATTATGGTATTGTAAGTGGGCTGAGAAAATTGGGAAAAATATAATGAAATGCAAGTGTCAAAGCGTAAATAGCAGAGAAAGAATGAGCAGTTGTATACAAGACGTCCCACGCCGCTCATTTGGACTTCCTGATGGTATCCACGGGAACTTGGACGCTAATTTGCTCTTTTTCCCTGCTGAATACTCAAAACATGATTGGGTAGATAAGTAATACAATCACTCTGACAGGACGGTAAGCTCATGTACCACCTTATAATATGTAGACTTGAATTGACGGTCCAGCGTTCTTTGCTCATTTGATGAGCTAAAATAAAGTAAACACCGCCTTATGATAAAGAGGACGGAGTGAATTAAGCTAATTTAATGATATAAGCTTTCAGCTTAAGTGGTGGCCATAAATTTTCATGAGTGGCGATTATTAAATGCTTCCTCAAAAATGACTTAAAATAATATGCAATGGCTTTACGCTTAAATTTTACGGATATCACACGATTGCCTTTTTTTGTTCAAATAAAGTGTATATGTCGAGAAATTCTGTTCTGATTTTACTGGTGGATAACATTTTAATTCGAAAATGGCTGTCCTTTGTTTCCTTCTATTTTACAAATACTGCCCAAATTTAGTCAAGTTCAGGATAAAAATCCCCATTTCGAATGCAGCATTTATTTAAATTAAAGAGCTGAATTACTAAACGTTCAAACTACCATTACAATGCAACTTAATAGGTTAGGGTTGATTCACATGCGGCAGAATTTTATTACAATTCTAGGCTTTTAAGGACTCGAAATTACTGAGACACCCATCAGCGGCTTTTAACGTGGAGTAACTAAAGTGCAAAAGTATAAATAGAAAGCTAGAAAGCATCGAATTTTATACTATTGTTTTAGAAGAGGGCAAACTATTTGCGATGACCTCTCATTTTATTATTGTATCTAACTGTACGGCTGTCATGTGCCTAAATATTCCAAACAAAAAGTTAGGTGATGAGGACTAAGTAATATTTTATATATTTGATCAACAACATTGATCGGTTAATGATTGTATGACAAATACGATTTGGACATAAGGATGTGTAGCTTGAAGTATTAACGCTACCAATGAGAGAGAAAGGTAAAATATGGAGATGTCTTCCTCGAAAAGTAAGGATATCTCTAGAACTCGAGTTGTAATTTACCCCTCATTGTTCTTAATAACTTTGGGAAATTCGAGGAGTTCAGTTCTACTGGAGAATAGTCTTAAAGACTATTAGGTGAATGTTACAGTAATTTTTATGTACGGAGACTTGAATTCACTAGTAGATTTAAGATCCAACTGTAAGTTGTCTGATGTCAGAAGAAATCAAACATCTGAAAGAATTGGTGGTCGCACCACTCCTATCCTCATTTAAGTAGAGTATTTAGTTGGGATAAGCCAAGATTTATAGTAACATCAGTTACTTACTAGTAACTATTAATCAATAGTTAATTAATTATTTTTTTCGCTATATGTGCCTTAGAAACACTTAGAATGAGATGTTATAAGCTGAATTAGGCTTTCTTATCCAAAGTAAAAGTTTTTTAAATATAATGTACGCTTATTCTATTGATAAAGTGTCACTTATTAAAAACTGTCACCTTAATCCAGGGTTGTCGGTCGTATAACAAGTAAAAATCAAATATTTTAACTAGATGCTATCAGAACATTCATTTAAAATGCGTTTAGTACACTTGGCAACGTAAAGGGAAAATATGTCTAATACCATTCTAAATGAATCTCTGCCGCTGTCAATACACATATATCGTTTTGAGAACAATTTAAGAGTAGTATTGCATAATTTTTGTTAAAAACTAATCTGGGGTATCCACAGACAGTTGAAAATATTCTGGTTAATGTTTATTTCGTTTTCTTCATTGGATGCGCCTCTCATTGGTCACTACGCGATCACCTTATTTTTAATCCAATTACTCCGCTTCTTTCTAAATCATATCGCTTACGGTTGGAGGAACCCTAAAATAACACCTATATGTTGAGTAATATTTTATTCTATACTTAAATCTAATGATTATTGTCTTTTAATTTAAATATATGTGTACACATTTATCTGTATTAAGATTCACTTATTTAACTAGTCTTAATTAAGCTAATTTTTGTAAAGTCAAAATTTGCTTTTCCTTTAAAATTTTCGTTTAAGCTTTTAACCGTAATTTAGACCGATGGAAAAATGAAATTGCCATTCTAAAGTACTTAAGGGGTTATGTAAATGGGAAGTTTTAGTTTTATGCCTACTTTTAATAGTCAGTATTGTGACTCCGAAGGGTAACCATACAAATGAAGCGGTGTTTTTTCATTTGTTTGTTATAGATCTTCCAAGTCGTAACTATTAATGCATTTTTAGAAATCAATTTTATTTAGATAATGCATCAGGAAAAATCGTTTAAATGATACATAATATGTGCGCATTATCCTTTGAATAGACAAAATAGGTGAAACAGACTCCAGATCTTAGTGAAGAAGGATCCTTAGGACTGAATGACTATATCAGGTTTAAATTTTGTGGAGAATTTTGAAGATAGAAAATTTTTTGACTGACCAGAATCCTAATGTCTGTAAAACCACAATTAGACCAAAGGAGTTTCAGATTCATTTCAAATATTTACAATTGTTGCGATTCACAACCTCTTTGGAAGCTCTGATTGTTTCAGATTTGTACGAAACCTTTTCAACTTTGCTAATTTTTAACCCATATCATCTAAATATTATCATTATTTTTCTATTGTCAGCCTTGATAATCAATCAGAAATACTAACATGGTTCAATTAAATGTCAATTGTTTAATCTTTTGAGGAAAGATTGCGTAAATATTTCCAAAATATTTGTTTATCTTCGAAATGGCAGCTGCAAGGGGTAGGCGAGATTAATTAAATAACGCGGTTTCTTCAATAGATTAAGATCAGATTATATGGAAGTGATAAAATGTCTAAAGCGACAATTTTTGTTTACCTAACAGATCCCAATACTATATTTATGAATAAATGAAAAATATAAAAGAACTTTATCAATTATTATTGCCCATGTTAATGCAAACATTAAAATTTATCATTGTAGGAAGCAGCTAATATCGACCGATTTAAATACCGACCTGTGATAAAGGGGAGGAGATCAAAGGGATGCTAAGGAAAACGACGAGGAATCAAAATATCTTACTTAATTTGATCTTTTGAATCAGTTTTTATAAAATTTGCTGAATTTATAATCCATGTTTTAAAAACTAAATATCATGATTTGTCCCCTAGATTGCAGCAAATACTTTACTACGACGAGGAAAGAATCTCAGAGAAGCGTTTGCACATTGATACATTGAAAAGGTTTTCTCCGCACAATTCTGCTATCATGTATGACTTACATTATTTCTTTTATGTGGTCATGATCCGTATTACACCATGACTCAAGAGTAGTAACCTTATTTTACTAAAATTAGGCTCACTCTAACTATGCCGGTTAGTTCCTTAGGAGAACTTTTAAAGCTTGACCTTTAGATTTCAATACTTTTCTTCTGTTTAGACTTAATCTCGATTGTTACTTAGAGGGAATATTAAAATGGTGCCTCCCGATGATGGTATAAATATAAACTGTAGAGAACAACAGAGATGATAAAAGTTTTATTTAATTCTGTTTTAATGTTTTTATGGATTATATTTTATCATGGTATTGGTCTACGTCTCAAAAGCTCTCCCTCCAAGTTTTAAAATTTTCAACGCGAGTGGGTTGTCAGCTGGTTTCCAATGATAGATTTGTTCATATATGCATTGTCTAATTTAAACAAAGGGCAAACTTATAATTAATCTTTTCTGTTCAGTATATGAGATACCGTAGATTTGATCTAACCTAGATGAAAGTAAATAATAAAAGTGTAGTCAGGTCATAAAAGTTCATATTATTTTATTGATTACGCTTTCCAAATAATGTCGGTAGTAGAGGATACGGAATGGTTATTGAGCGGTGCCTAAGTAGTACGGCATGAAACGAGAAAGGCGACTTCATTAACAATCTAATTTAATTACCCACGCAAACAGCAAAGAGCGAATATGCACAGTGCTGCTTCGGGTAGTACCCAGGTTTCATCGGCTGTACCAGACTTAACATACTCCCTCTCTAGCTCCCTTTACCCAGGCGATGAGCAGAGATAGACTGCTGGGTGGTTTTATAGCAAATTAAGGATTCATTACCATCCTGGAATTTAATCTCCTATTAAACAACAGTAGAGTCAAAAATAAATCGGATTTCGTTTTCTAAAATAGGAGCAACCATAGGATAAGCGCACCAAAAAACATTAATTCAAACACTCGTAGTTTACATTTTGTACTAAACAGAGGCAAAGTCATTTAAAATTCAATCCGCTCCTATGATTAGTTTGATAAATTTTTCGGTTTATTTCACTTCCCATATACGCAGTTGGGTGCAAAATAACCTTAGTGATCTGGAGCAACGCCATTGAGTGCCATCTTTTCCTTAAAATAAAGCTTTTACATCGCGAAAGTAATTTCAGTAGTTGTTTTCTGTTAGTATCATCGATGGAAACAGGATAATCTGTTCTCTAAATCTTGACAGCTCGTATGGATACTGCAATTTATTAGCAACTGCACACAAGGACTTAGAAGGTCTATAGTCAAAACACATAGATTGGATCACATTTTAACGAAATTAGACAAGCTGAAATCGATAGAGTAGATAAAAATACTTTATCAAGATGGAAAAAAATGCCCACGTCCAGAAAATAATTATTCGGTTGTTTCAAACAGGACTCAAGATAAAATTACCATCGGTCATTCTTTGGCCTGGCATTCAGCAGTCAGCCATTCCATATACAATTTGGGAAACATTGTGAGTTTTCAAACAAGTAAATGTGTCATATGTAACTGTAAAATAATTTTGCAGATAATTAGGTTTGTTTTGGTTATTTTATTTAAGGAAATGGAATCATTAGCCACCTTTATTGAATGTGTTATGGGCAGAATGCAAGGTTCCGAAGTGACATTAAATTTACACAATTTCTGAAACACTAACTTTGCTTTATTATAACTAGATTCCTTTTTCTGGAATCTGAAATATGATCTGCTAATGTTCAATGAATAAAATCCTCCTCGAATGCCTACCTACTACAAGGCAGAACTCAAAGTATATAAAATAATGTCTGGGCCGGCTAGCAGATATTGCCAAATAAGCTTCAAATTCGAATTAAAACTTCGGCTTCTAGCCTGTCAGGGAAATATTCTACAATTGAAGCTGGTTAATCAGTTCATTGAATGTATTCCCATGAATTTCGAATCTGGTGCACGGAAATGTCTTCTACGAGGTCAAAAGTATAATAAAGTGGGAAAATTTGGTGTCTTACAAAGAAAAAATAATTTTTTCCTCTGAATGAAAAAATTCTACTCAAATGAGAATGATAATAGTATCAAATGAAGCGCATTTATCTGTACTGTAAATTTCCAGAATTCGAGAAACACATCTTAACTAGATCGTGTAAAAATGTCCGTTCGTGTTGGCAAACGCGAACCCCGAAAGCACCAAGGAAAGACCGAAGAATTTTTTAACGTCCAGAATCCGGGTGTCTGGACATCAGTAACGTTGTTTTTTCAACATATCTGATCTAAAAATGTCGAACGTTTCCGAGTACGACACCTGTTTAATTGGCTAGCAATGTTACACAATTTACTTAACAATGTGGTTCTCTAAATTCCATATTAATTAGTTGAAGACAAAGTCTTCATCAACTACAGAGTATATGCTTATGGGGAAAAGGAGTTTAGTCAATTGAAATTTCACCGGCAATGAAGAAAACGTAATTGAGCAGGAAAAAGGAGTCCGATTCAGAACTTGTGCGCATTTTCCTTAATTCGGTCTAAACGGTTTCATCACTAAAAAATTCTGTTAAATTGTGTGATAAAGAAATAATAAAGTGCTCGATATCAGTTGGAGTTTATACTTAAGAGCGAAAGCATTTATAATAAAAGAACGTGAACTAAGTTTTAATAATGTGAGATGGCGCTGACAAACATTACTGAAAACAGTGAAGTTTGTGCTTTGTTTGAAAATGAGCAATCTACATTCCAAAAGTGGTCTCCAAGTGGGCCAGCATTCAAAACAGCTTTCAAACGCAGGTTGTTCGGCATCTTGACGATTATTTAGAACAAAAATATCCTTGTTCTGGTCGTATGTTAACCTGAACCTGAGATGGTTTTAATTCCTCTAAATAGTCTTGCAGGTAATGCACTTCAGTCTTTCGCCTATAAGCTCTATTGTGTTTGAATTAATTGTTACAGTAGTTATATTAAAAGAGCGGCCAAGAATAATTAAGGTCATGGATTCAAATGAATTTTACAGAATTTTAGGTGATTATCATGCAGTTAATTCACACATCCGTTTTATTGTTATAAATATGTGATACCACAAAATTACACGTCCATTTTGGGTTATTTATGCGTTAAAGAAAGAACAAATTAAAAATGAAATTTAAAACGACGCCAAATTAATTAACTCCGGGTTGGGATAAATTTTAGGAGGAAAATGCAACTGAGCATGAAAAGAAAATCTTTTGCGCTGGTCAGAAAGTTTATCGAAAACATGCCCTGAATTTTGACAAAAAGCCGTTTGGCCATTAAATTAGAGGGATTTGAGAGAAGAAAATTAATTTTAGTCTCGTAAATTCTCAGCTTTTTGTTTAAATCCTTTTCAACTTTGACTTCAACTTGCAAAATGGAAGAAATTTAGACTGCGTCTGAAGATTTAGATATCTTTCTGCCTATAAGTTCATATGTGCCACTATTTACAAAACATATTAGCACACAAATTATTTAACAAATATTAAATAAAGAGATTACATGGCCACATGGATAATTTTAATATCACCCCAGTTTTTTAAAATTGTATTTAATCTCCGTACATAATTCTTTCACATGAAGCATAATCTACGTGCATATCTCCTAAATCAAAGGTATCCATCCGGGGATGTAGTAACCAACCTCAATGGTTAACTCTAGTTAACGATGCGAAGTTCCCAAAAGAGCAGCTTTAGGTTAAATCCCCTCTCTCAACATAGGTTACATATGTTTAATATTGTTATTAATGGTCTTTTTGATGCCCCAATATAGACAAATTTTTAGAATATAGAATACAAAACAGATATGAATACTCAAAATAAAGCTCAAAGTTGTAGAGCCGTTTGTTTTTGCCTCTGGATAATCAATTCCTACAGTTTGTCTCCAAGTCGCCCATCGCCCTTAAAAATACGCGGGCTCGCATCGGCTCTGACAGCTTTACGGTTATTTAGAATATAAACCGTTATCAGCCAGGTTTTTTTTATTCCTAAGCGTCATTAACACGTTGACAATCTGAGCTCATATATGATGCTCTTAATAGTTAATGAAGTGTCGTGGAGTGACTACGCATCTGCATTACACCTTACTCAACTGTAACCTACCTATATCTAGTGGGCAGATTGATTATAGCAGCAGAAATGGATCTTACACTCCCAACAGCATAGAACGGTATTCCTTTACAGTAAATTTTAAATGCATACCAAAGATCGACACTATTGCCCTCGTAAAACGATAAAAGTAACAGTAATATGTAGATCAATCTGTTGGACGTATGTCAAGGGTTGCTTGCTAATATGTGGCCCGCTAACAACCGAAAAATTATTTTCATTGCCATGAACGATCTACAACTTTCTCCACTTTGAAATAGCTTATTATACTAAGAAGTTATTGTTTAATTGGTATGTAGGAATAAAAACTTTTGGATTCCATTAAGGAGTGTTCTTAGTGATATTTCAACTAGTGATCGCAAGTAAAGGCATTTACTGTTAATCTGCCCAATAATTAAAGTCCTTATCTGAGAATCAATGTTCACCTCTTCTACACCTATTGTTTCATACCTCGTAAGTGGAATAGTCAGCTGCATGGATTATGCCTGTGCAAAATGCATTGGCTTATCGTCCACGAAGTTGCAGTGATGTATTTGTGTCCTAATTGATCATATCCCATCTATTATCTCAAGATGTGCTTATCAATTCTCTATATTCCTGATCAGTTTTGTTTCATTTAAAAGTGTCTCCGCACCCAGATTTTCATACCACACTCATATACTCTCTATCTAGCTGATTTATCCATTACGCGCTCATCTTCTCTTATGGTCCTCTCCCTTTATCAAACTTTTCTTTATGTTCTTTATCTCGCTCCCTCGAATTTCATCAATAAACTTTTGTCATTACACAGATCTTCGAGTTCTGCTTTTGGAAATGCCTACCTACCAGCTTTTGGTACTAGCTACTATAAATGGATGACTCCCTTGCAGTTAAACATAGTTGAACTTAAGCCCTTACTACTACAAATTGGTGACTTGGTTCCTGTTACACGAGTTACAGGGAGTAAATTCAAAACAATTAACGTTTACCAAGATAGGTACAGGATTTTGCTGCTATTTGAATGCTCTATTTAGGTGTGGTAACTTACCGATTTGAGGTGATAAAGATACTGATGATTATCAAGATCACGTGTTTTACAACCATGAAAACACCCGGTGAGTGAAGAAATAATTTCCAAAATAACCTATTTTTCCAACTTACTCATATTTTGAAATAAGAAGTATTTGTTAGAAACATAGTAAAGCACAAAAGTTTTTCTTTGTGTTCATCACGTCATTTTTGTGTCTCGTTTCGTACAGTATACCGACTTTAGAAATAACAAAGGCATATATTATAAATTTAATTTACGAAATTATATATATATTGTGTAATAATCAATAGGGCACTTTTGTTTAAATTTGTAAATTTTAATGAAAAGAGACCTATTTATTAAGTGTTAATGCCGTATTGAATTGTATTTAGACTTTTTCCCACTAAAAGTGAAAATGGAGAGTTTTGCTGCTTTCTTAAAGGTTTTTGTTGAAGAGACTCACATTAAATTTAATTTCGAAATTACAGATGACATGCTAATGTGTGGTTAGTTAAAAGTAATTAAAATTTGATCAAAATTTAGGTATTTATTTTTTGTTTAAATAACAGTGCTACTCTTTGCTCGTGTACTTTTGCAGTAGTAAGCACTGAGGGAGTTGAAAGACAGTATCAATCGATACACTAAAGAAAGTGCTATCCTACACGAACATTTCACTAGTACTCAAGCCACGACTTTCTATAATCCGAGAAATTTCAAGTTGCATATCTCAAAAGATTTCCGAAAATTATGATTGAGCAGCCTACTAAATTAGAAATTAAAATCAGTAAAACTACGTTTTGTGAATTTAATAACAATTAAAAATACAAATATACTGAATGTCTAAACGGAAAAAGGTTTTTTTTAAAAAACTAGTTAACAATAATTTGTCACCCTACACCTGAAATGAGTTTAGGAATAGCATGTTTGCGCACCTCCCATCTCTACGGTCTCATAGCCATTAGGTGGCATAAGCTGGCAAGTTTTTCCTTCTGCTAACTGGCATAACAGAATAAGGCTAGCTAACGTGATTTTGACATAGTCCATCTCACTAGCGTTCACCCGCGGTGGACTCTGTTCTGATGTTATCGGCAAAATGAATTGCTTCAAAAGTATATAAAAACCATCATATTATTTCATAACAATACGAGTGATATTTCAGAATTGTGTATTTACAACTAGTCGATTAGCAGGCTGACGTTTTCTACAAGAATTCTAACAGCTAGCAGAAGATTATAAAGCAGTCTAGGCACATCAGAACATACAGTATCGGTCGAGATATGCAGAGTCATGTCAATCCATGTAGACAAAACTTGGAATGCATGAGACTGTTTATAACCGTTGAACTAACAAGTATATTGATAGCCACTCTAAAATTGTTGTCGAAAAAAATGGAATGCATATGATATAATTGAATTTTCTATTACTGTTCAGTTACAATTGAATTCACCTTAAATGGAATCTTAAAATCTCTGCTACGTTTCATATATCTTTTCGTGGGAGATGAATCAGATTAAGGACTAATCGTTTAATTAAATCAACTGGTTAAAGACTCTAATTATTACATACATGGACTCACCCAGAACTCAGGGTACAATCATTATAATCGCGTTTTGGAGCACGGTGACTGTTCCCACCCATGAGCAGAGGACAGCTCAATGATTCCGAAATTCCCTAATAATAATGATAATTCTCTTCATTTGTTGACTTCATCATTTACTCCTCTTTGGCAATGGTTTCGTCCATTACTTGACTATTTTACAGTTTCGCATGTTCAGATGTAATTCCATGATTAAAACTTGTAAAAGTACATTTAATTTGCACGGGTATTGATGATGACCAGTCATATAAAAACACCTACATTTAATGAACTCTAATTGGCCCTGTTGTGTTACAATGTTATATTTACACTTATCATTCCGCTAAAAGAAAGTGTATATCAGTAGTGGTTGATTAAAAATTCATTTTAATATCAATACCTGAATTTTCTTTTGCTTTTGAGTATTAACGAATCTCAATTTAAATGAATTCTAATAAGCTTTGCTAGTCTCATGTACATGTTCAAATTTTGTACGGATTTCAGTAGAATAGTGTTTATGTGTTTAGAAAATAAAAGTTGGCCAATTAATTGCTTCAGCCCTTTCAACACAGTCACATAGGTGATACCGATGTCGTAGCTATGATTTTGTGCACATTGTCCTTCTTTCAAAATTAATTTCTAGCAGCTGAAGAGAACTTTCAATAAATATAGAACTTAGTCGGAGTTTTACAACATCAGGATAGGTAAGTTCTATTTTCTGAGACTGAACCGAGATTTTTCGAATGAATTCACATTATCACGGCGAGATTACGAGTGCTAAAATGAGCTTTCTTACTATTTTGAGTATTTTTAGAAATGTTTTATCAGATGTCATATTTAGCTTAAATGGCAATTTTGAATTTTTAAAAAGATCGGAATGTCACTAGTTTCATAAAGACTTTGTATTTTACAGCAAAATTTACTGCACCATCAGTTTAATTAAAAATTCTCTATGCTTAGAAGTTTGTAGTAGATAGTTAACTATTAATTTGAGGGCAATTTAATGCATTACTTTCCCGCTCAGAAATAATTTAAATTGTGGAAATGAAGCAATATTAACAACAAAATCTCTAAGATATAACTAGTTCATTTAGAAGTTAACATTACTACTTAGCACACATGAATTCCCTCTACGGGACTCTTTTTCTCCATATAAGCACTGCATTGGACTGAGTGGACCAATAACAATTTTCCTTTAAATCTATTGGTTGAATTAGTTGTTTGACAAACAACAATTTTCATTTGACGTAAATCGACAGCTAGTATTTGTTATTGACATACTAGTTTCTTTAAAGGGATATAACTTGAGATGGTAGGTTAACTCAGTATTCGTCCAATTGTTTCTATTTATTATTTTGTTCGCGTGCATTTAATTCGACAACTTGGGTTTTATTCTTGCTATAATTTCCGTAACGTTTAAGGCATCCGTTTTCTAAATAAGGCACTGTATGCTTTAGCTAATTTTACAATAAAGGTAAATTAAGTGGCCTCAGAAGAAGGATTTTTTGTATTTCGTATTAGCAGTGCGTAAACAAGATGGTTTTGATTCGGTTTATAAATCTCATATTATTTCACTACTCCCGTTAAAAAGTATTTAGATTCGTACACAAATTTGAATAGTAGAAGCATTACATTCAGAAAAGATTTCTCATGAACAAAAGAGCCATTTATTTTAACGAAGTGGAATTGCCTTTAAGAAATTATCCTTCATGACAATTTTTATTTTTTAAATAAGATAGCTTACGATGTGTCACCGTAAGGTATGTCATTCTCTATTATTAAATCATTTATTTAAAAGATTTACCTCATTACCATTGCAATTTAAATTGTGCGTATATAGGAGCAATAAATAAGCTAATATGATTTTATAGTAACAAAATTTGGAGGCAGCACAAATAAAAATTTTCCCCCTAATATTCCCAGTTAATTTCTCAGGACTGTTTAATGACTTCTTTTAAAAAATATTTTTGCGAAAAACTTTAACAAGTGGAACTAACAAATTTTAATTTAATTTTTCTGTATGATTTAAAATTATGATAGAAGATCTTAAATTATTTACGAACCATCAAAACTCAAAGATAATTAGTATTTTAATGACACTGTATATTAATTATCTATTTTTCACCACTTTACCTCATTATTTTAAATGAGAACCCTTTAATTATACACCTCATCAATTTGGATTCAATGAAAAGTAGTAATTGAATGCATTTTAGTAATACCACTCTTTTTTAGTACACTAAAGCTATATTAATAAAATTAACATATTTATTATAAATTGACTGATAATATTTGTGCTATAATAAATATGAAACATCCAGAGAAGTCTTGAATTAAATTGATTGGCTATCAAATGATAGGAGAGAATTTCACATTTTAGATATTTGATAGAAAATTCCTGGAACCAGTTATAAGTGAAACAGTTTGCAGGAAGCGAGATGGATTGTAAAGTTACATGTAGAAGTATTTTGTTAGAAGTCTTTCAGTTTCTTAATCGAAAGCAGAATGCAAGAAAATTAAAACTAAACCTAAGACCAGCCAGTAAAAATCAATTACAATATATCAGCAGCGCCAGGAACACAGACCAAAATATTATTAATTTTCGCTTGAATTGATATTTATACAAATAGAAGTCTTCACTTCGAAATGCTCATTAGACTAGACCTAACATTTACATTTAAATTATTGTGTTGTTTTTTGGAATAACCAATACATCTACTTTAGTTTTCCCCATAAAAATACTAAAAGTGTGAAATTATACTATATTAATACCTTATTTTAATAATAACATTAAATTTTTATTGGAGTATTGGAGAAATTCGGAAGGAGAAATACGTGATTAACGCCCAATTGATTTAAGGATTTTAAAAATACTCAAAATTACTCCAATGTTACCTTCATTTCACTAAGTTCTGTTGTAGGTGAAGTATAATTATTCTTTATTCTCATAGAACTCTCGATAGTAAATTGGGCAGTATCATTTTTAAAGATATTTCAACCACAGCCTCCATATATGCACATATATTGCAAAGGGTATATCAAAAAGAGCTGTAAAATTACAATTATTTGGATTGAGAGAAGGAAACATAGGTCCTTCTATTTCGGAGAGAATTCTTCTCGAACGAGGAAGGAAGGTAAGAACTTTATCCGCTATCAAAGATTTTGTTTCCAGCTATTTATTAGAAAATATCGCGAATCGCGAAAGTTTGCAATGCGTTTATTTATAAATAAGATATTAACAAATCAAAACCTCAATTTTAACTCGTAGAATATTTTAAACATTTTAAACGCATAGAAAATGGCTTTAAACATGACCTTCCTTCTCCTAACTTTACTAAATTCAATTAATTGATTGCACTGCACTTTAACAAACATTCTTTTAATGTCATTCTTTACGCATTCCGTGGTTATCATTAGCATAAATCATTACCTTAATGACATTTTTAAATTGTCGAAACTTTTCTCCTCGTTAGTCCTGTTTTAAATGTTATTTTAACAAAATTTAAATAGATAATACTTTTCTTAATTTGACGCCATCATTTCAAATTCCATGATATCCATTATTGCACGATGTCGCGTCTGATTGATAATATGACACGAAAGTATAAATATTAGATAATTAAAATATTTAACTTTTTTTTGCTTAGAATTACTACATAACACTTTACAAAAGTAGCTTTCAAAAGTGGGAAGATTATTTATGACTTACCCATTTTTCATTTCAGATGCAACACTAACCGCCGATGAAGAAATCCTATCTCCACACATTTAATAATGGGATAATGTGGAAGCTGTGGAATGATATATATCCGCTTGATAGGGTATTTTGTCTTTCTATTTTCCTTCTCATTCCAATGTTGCTTTTCATAAATGTCATCGGCGGAGAACAAATTAGTGAATTATCAACTGAAGTACTCCAATTGCAAGGTCCACGAAATACTTCTGTTGAAAAAAGTGCAACAGCACAGCTGAGATGTCGACTCTTAACTGCAAAAACGGTTAAAGACAAATCAAAGTACCATTCCTCCTCATCATCTGTACCATCCTCATCACTTAGATTTGTACCCTGGAGAATATCGGGAAATCAGAGAGTCAGCGTACAGTGGATTATTGATGGATTTGGATTTACAAATGATAGCATTTTGGAGAGTTACGGAGGCCGATACGCCATGTCAGGACCACTTAGTGATGGTATGATCTACTTTTTAAGCCCTTAAGTTTATTAATTTTAAATTTTGTTAATAAGTGAGAGTAAAGTCAGTTTTAATGAATTTCTCCAACTTATTCATTTAAATATTATTCAGATTTAGTTTTATTTTAATAATTTTTTAGATGAATGGAAATATTATTATAGTTATACTACTTTTAGAAGATTTAATAATAAATTTTGGTTAGGTAGGACTAATTATAAAGCTATCCAAATGTAAACCATTTTAAGCCTTTCCTTATCCTTTTAAAGGATTTTATTGTCACTCTTAGTAAAGTGTGGTCATACTCATATTAAGTAAGTGACTATTAAGTTAAAAATTGGCAGCAATTAAGGCTATTCGTAATTATTTAATGTAGATATGATGATATATGGCAAGTTCTTGCATAATGCATGCTTGCTGCATACTATTGTCGGGAAATATATATTCATTATAAATATTGATACAAGTTAAAATAAGTAAGGCTACCAAATAAGGTCTTTGCGCGCCAATAGTTTCCAGTTTTTGGAGCCTTTAGGAAATAGACTGCAACGTCTCAAGTGTTTGAGGCATTGCGTTCTGATGCGTTAACTGAAGTTGTGTAATATGATGTAACTCAGAGGCAATTGTTATTTAAGAACTCTAGGTCATTATGCGGACTTGAGTATGTTTTATTTTTCATTTTAGCTATCCTCACCTTGGCATGAGTTGCATACATTTTTGTATAATTAATGAGCCAATGTATGCATTGAACACATTCAAAGTAATTGATGTTGTATTAGCCCACAAGTTTTATTATTGTCAAATATTTACAATAGGGAAATTAGACATGGTTCGTGGTTCAAATGCCTTGAAACTACTCACTTATAGCACCAAAAACGACAGCTACACCAAGATACAACTATTTAAACACGAACTGTTGAAATGTGAGCTTGTTACTTAAAGAAATTAGAAACTCATTTTTAAAAATGCAAATGAATGTAAATATTTGCTCATGAAAACCAACACCACCCCATTTTTTACCTTGCTCAGCTCGATTGAATGTTCTTAGGGATTTGCTTTTGAGAAAAAGAGGCCCTAACTACAAGCGATTATAGATTGAAATCTTGATTTCAAGGTCACTATCCTCACTTTACCTTTCCCCTGTGGAAAATATTACTTCAGGCGAAATGACCCCCAAAATCGTGCATTGAAATAAACCTTCATTCAAGTGGATTAAAATTTTAATGATTGCAAAGGTGAAATACTAAAAAATAGTTACATTCATTTATTTATAAATGCTTTGCCTCATTGTTCTGTACAATTCTAGCGAAAAATTTATTTATACATATAAATAATTTTAATATTTCATAGAGCGCTAGAAAAAATGCTTGGGGTTGATATTGTGTTTTAACTACGAAGTGCTTCATTGTCGGAAATGTGCAATTTTATTGTGATGATGGAGTTTTAAACGAATTTGATTAGCTTAAAAATACACAAACATAAAAGAGGCTAAACTTAAACTAAACTTTAAAACAGAGCAGAAGGTTTTATGGATAATAAAACTGTACTTTAAAAAGCAAATTATTATGAATATTTATACAAATGCACAAGGCTAAGGAAGAATACAAACCAAAGTTGGCTTAATGCGGACATATTTCTCTTCTTATGCAAAAAAATAACTCCCCACATTTGACGTTTTTATACTCAGTGTGTAAACACATTTTAAGACACAATTGCACTAATTTTCACCTTTGATGTTTGGCATATCATGTCAGGTCCTGCCACTATAGTGCCACACACGTATCTGATGTTTAGAAGTACAAAAAGTGGTTCCTTTGAAAGGATTTCACACTGATGTTAGTTAAATGTAATTCAGAAATTTTTATCGAGGGAAAGGATTCAGATTCAAAGAAGACCGAAACAATATAATATCGTTTATGAGAACTGGATTGAATGGTGGAAGTGATTAAGGGCCGGACAATAAAAGTCTTACAAGTTCTGTTTCTTGATTCTCGTTGTACGCTTTTTGCTACTTAGAAATTGTTCACTGCTTCTAATTCAAAAGATGCGATAAGAGAATTTCAGAATCTGCCATCTTTGTCTTGAGTGAACTTATGCAGAATATAATTGACTAATTAACAAATAAATCAATGATTAGCTGGCTCATTTGAATACATTTTTTTAGTATCAAAACCGAAACACTAGCAGAATTATTAGAACTAACCTGATTTTAACACAGCAGAGCCATGAGGATTTATGTACTGTATCAGGATGTCTTAAGGTAAATTTCAAAGTTGAAAAACCTCTTGAAGTAAAAAATTTTAATATTAATAAGAATGATTCTTTGTCCAAATTTTACTACCGTTTACTCGTAAATTATATGAATTGAATAATTTTGAGAGGAAAAATTAGGGAAAAGAATTTTACCACTTCGTTATGAGCAAGAACCTATTAAGGTTTCGTAACATGCATGTAAATATTCATTAAAAAAGTTTCCTAGGAATGAAAATGAGCTTATTCATGTAATTATCCTGATCCACAAACCCAGAAGTTCTGCTTAACGTAAAGTGGCAGAAAATGCATCACCTGACGGAAAGTAGCGCACAATATTTTGTATCACAAAGACTTATGTGGAGGAAAAATATGTGTCATGAAAATTCATTATCTTTTATGATTATCATTTCATATTCAACTCAAGATCTAATATATCATATTATAATTAGTTAAATACTAACACCTTACGATAATAACAAATGAGTTTTTTCTCGATTCGACTTGTTTCTCATTCCATACAGTTTAAAAGTAGCGCTTAATAGGCCTATTTGATTAAATTATTTTCGAAAATGAAGTGCAATGGGAAATCAACAATTTCGGAAATAGTGTTTTCAGATTATTAACATTGTGTAATGCCATTAATTTGTACACAAACTCCAAAAAAGTTGTGGTAGGTCATCAGAAGAAAGTTAGATTTATGAACCGCTTTTAAAATAATAAATATGCGATGGAGTATTAATGGAAATAAATTTAATTTAGTTAACAAATTTGGAGAGGTTTTAAGTCAAATGCTTAGCCTTGATATGTAAGGAAATCCATTATTGTCCATACGTATTAGGTCTTAAATATTTCTTTAAAACTATCATTTCAGACGGTTGGTCGTTCATTTTCTTATTTTTACAAACTGCATGTGCGTAATTCATCACCGCGTTTGTAGGCTTTTGACTCATTAAGTGAAGTTAACCCTTTACGATCATATTTCTTTCTAATGTCTGGGTGTATTCAAAAAATTTGACCGAAGTACGCTGTGCAACAACGATGGAAATGCGGGAGAGATGGGAAGAAGGCGTTTTCATAGAGGTACACAAAATGGCATAAGATTATTACAGGTAAGTGCTAGTACAAATCGATATAGAGATGAGTTTTGGAACAGATCGATGAAATTTACTGACTATACTCGCTTTTACGCTGAAATAGGTATTAATGAAAAGTAAATTTACATCCAATAACCAAACAACCAGAGACGAAGCTGTGAAAATTTTCAATTTTAATAGATTACCACCATCTTACGAACCGTTTTCTATAACGCAAATTTCAAGGGATGATCTTCGGTTTCACCGTCAGGTTAAAATTGGATATAGTTTACCCGGATTTTTTCCTGGATCCATATATATCTAAGATAGTCATTAAATTTTTCTCCATTTGCCAGTTTCGCTACTAGCTATTCTGGCTATAATTGATAAATATCCTATTATTCGTGATTTAGATATGCCAAGTTCGTTATTTAACAAAGCAGTATTTTTGAGTAATTCCCATGCAATGTTTTTGATATTGCTTTGTAGCACAGTGAATTAATGAAATCTGTCGTAAAGAAATAGGGATTGGATTCAATTATGCTACATAATTATAATCATTTCCACTTGTGCTATCTTACTCTTTTCATTATTTACAAAGCGATTCCGATGGCGGACATAAAACTGCGAACATTGCTCTTATAAGGATGTAAATATATAGTTAACGTGGATCAAATTATTTATAACACCTCACAAATAAATATTTCGAGAGATATGATGTCTTTTAACGTTCAGCCTACAATAAAATAACAAGACTAGACTTTTTCCTATCTCTCAAAAAGATTTTTCAAATAGTGTTTTCCCTATTCAGGTATATTTGACCTTTTCGTACACAAAGTTCGGAATTCGGATCAGACCTCCTTCAGCTGCCAAGTTACAATTCAGACTTTTCAGCTGATGCAGCCCCCACGCGTTAAAACTCTCACCAGTTCCACCATTTTCATTACTATTTATAGTAAGTTATAAATACTCGCACTCTTTTTTTCCAACAGTACACTGACCATATCACTATTATCTCCTTTAGTATAGAAATAATTGGCATAGTTACGTTACATCTGTGGCCTTTACACATTTTGTGATTTTGTGCATTTGTTTAGGTATAAGTGGGCACTAGAAACAGTAAAAGTGTTGCTCATTATATGTGCGATAAGATCTTGATCTGATCAACTTTTTTACTCTGTCATAAAGTTAGGAAACTAGATATATCCTGGATAACTCCCTTCCTCTTATTAAGCAATCCATTGCAACTGTGTTTAGCAGATCCATAGGAAACCACCTTACATGAATTTCCAAGTTTTAACTCAATTTTTATTTGCAGCTTGAGGTAAAGGCATAGCTACCTCAAGATTTGCACTTAACGAGGCAATAATAGGGATATCCTAGTAAGTAAAAGGAGGCGCTATCCTGTGCTGCGATATACTGATATTCTGTATTTCAAGCATTCAAGTATAACTTTGATGAGAACATCAAATCACCTCGACGTGCATGTTCTGAAATAAGTTGAGGAATCAGTTAGGTAACAAGATGAACTTCAGCATTTGTCTTAAAAAGCTATATTTTCAAATTAAGTCCATCCAGTGACATTTTCTATAATAAAATTGCATTTAACTTTCCGAATATTTGAAGGTTATTGTGTTTTTGTGGTTATTATTAACAATAAGGACTATTATTTTTCAGGCCAATGCGATACTCAAAAATAGAATAACATCTAAACACGCTAAGGGGCAGACTATTTCAAAAAAAGATGAAACCAGATGGAGGGATCAAAGATCAGTCGATGTCAGTATTCTTGTCTTAATTGAAATCAAAAAATACATAATTGTCCAATCTATATCCATACATACCAAAGACAAATCCGCATGATCTATTCCATGTGTTTCCGGGTGAAAACATGGCTTTCGGCTTATTTACTTAGTTCAGTTGAATGGCTGGTCCCTCTCCTTTGATCCGTTTGTACTTTCTTACAGATATAGGCATGGGCATCTTATACACATCAGAGTGCACCAAGGGCTGTTGACCAGTTTACTTAACTGAAATACTGAAATTCATATTACTTGGATTCATTTGTAACTTACAGCCTCAAGAAGGTGGATGAGACTTGATAAGACGTTTTAAACGCAATGAAGCACCTTTGAATTCACTCATGGTGGACTCATCCTAATGCAGCCGTCATAACCATTAATGAGAATGATTTATCGAATATTGGTAAAATTAAACCATGGAACACATGTGAATTAGCTCTGACAACTGAATACTAAAGGCAAGAGCTTGTCAAAGTTCAGCCAGATTATCTTGTTCCACATTTATCTAACTAAACGTAATTTTTCAATTTGGGTGAAGGATCGGAGCGCAGATGGATAAAATGTCTTCTTCGCTTTACTTTTGAACAATAACAATTTACCAAGCTTATAGATCTTTTACCATAAAAGAAAAATAAATATTTCCAATCTTCCTTTGAGTATGAATGTGTTTTTCGTATTATTGTCTAACAAAACTAAACCTATTAGTATTAATTAGAATAATTTATTTAAATAGAAGCTAAAGTGCCTATTCTTGTCAATGAGCCAGCACTTGTTTAAAGTCATGTTTCAAATCATTTAAAACTATTGTGAATCTCCGCGAGATGCAAAAATGCAGAGACAGAAATTCAGCACCGTGATTTAGCAAATTTGGGAACAATTTTTAACTTTCTTGTCAATTGTATAATTTTTAATTCTGCTAAGACCCACAGAATCCCAAAATATAACTGTCAAGTAAATGCATATATACAGTAGTAAGGAAAGAGGAATTCAATAAAATCTCAGATCCAATTTCACTTTATAAATGAAGTCTACAGTGAGATTAGGTAGTTATTATTATGGCAATTCGTCTTTGTGAAAAAGGGTGAAGAATGTCAATTTCTATTAAAATTTTGTGATTATTGAGCTTGTAGTTCATTCAGTGATGTCAACTTGCCAAATTCCTCATATGTGTCATTTTAGGTGTGATAAAGATATCCCAGCCTGAGCAAGAGAGCACGTTCGAACTCACTGATCAAACTGCACCCAACTATGATCCTCAGGTAACTCAGACAAGGACGGATTAATAACTTAAATATAGAGTTCATAGGGAATATAGCGGATATATTTAATAAAAAAGTTATATTCTCAATGAGATTGATTTAATAAATTATTTTTCTCACATTTATAAAATATTTTTATTCATATTTTAAGGTGGCATCCCGGAAGTTTTGACGCCTATGTCAGATCAGTGCGCTTTATTGTTTTATTGTACTTTCATAGGCAATGTAATGTCAAGATACTGGGAATTTTGAGAAGAACTGGCCTTCCCACAATGGCCATATTTATCCATGAGCTTCATCTATTCGCCTAAATGATTATAACTTATTAGTAATTGAAGAACAATCTTTTAACGCAGATGATACGTATCAATACATTATGTACAACAAACCCACAAAAAAGATCTTTTAAATATACTTTCAAACTCCAAGAGTAAAGCTGACAGTAACGAATTTCGTCTCAATCCTGTTTTGTTTTCTTGGAGCAAATCCTTTCGTATACAAAGCGGAAATAAATCAGAGGAGAATGATCCCGTTATCGTGACCAGAATCAATCGTGCAGATTGGCAGACAAGGTTCGCCGCACATGAGAGATAAGAGGAGAGGCCAGCCATGTTTTCAGTGTTCGAAATTCAAAGTACTTTCAATATAAGGAAATTCATGTGTTCTGTCTCTAAATTATGCGATTCTGCTAACGTTTACCTTCGAAATTTTTAGATGCATTACAGTATAGAGATATCACTCGCCTTTTCTTATTTAGGTCCTCCAGATCGTCTTTTACTCAGGCAAATACCCTTGGCTTCAACTCCCAAATCCTTTCAAGACGGCTCAACTAAGCTCTCTCCAGACAGAATTCAATCCGACAATCCTTCCCAGTCAGACTCTCATACATTCCCTAACTTTGACGGACCAGCCTCTTCAAAACTATCTCGTCCACCAATATCTCACAAAATTCATAATTCTGACAGTTCTATGGAACTAAACTTTAGCAGTAATAGCGATGAAGTATGGGCTCTGGAGGGAAATGAAGTATCTCTGGAGTGTGTTGCATCACCAAGCTCTCCCGTATCTCGATTAATGTGGATTCTCTCACCGGTAGCAGAATTCGAAGCTGATTTATCCTTGCCACCAACATTTGATTTTGAAAGCTTTTCCGAACAAAGTCGAACATCGCACTACGATCGTGAATATCCTACGTGGAGATATGTATTCAGCTCAAGAGAGGATAATGGATTAGGCTACAAAGTGGACGACAAAGAAATTGCAGATGCTACAAGTGGACTGTAAGTTTGTATATCACATTATGGATTGTATTTAGTCAATTTGAATAATAAATAAATCCAATCAAATTTATTGCTTGAAAGTCTACAAAATATTACAGTCATTTGTATTTATTTTTCATCCAATAAATGAAGTTTTGAAACGATTAAAGTAAGCATAATCAGAAATTATAAATATATATGAAGATTACTTTTGATACTTTAAGAGTTGCTTGGGTCTAAAAGTGGTATCATTCTGGCGGAGTTTTGATTTTCCAACGTCAAGATAATTTGCACTTCCATGTAATACCTTTATTTGATTAGTACAATGTCCTGTGTTAACAGCATTCCGCCTTGATCTTACCTCTCTAGTCTGAGTCAACTGTGGTGTAATGATATTTATTGGGCGGATATATCATAGCGACAGAAACCTGACTTCCTACTTGCACTGCAGCATAGAAAAGTTATACATTACAAAAGTGGACAACTGAGCAGCTACAAAATTTTCCAATTTAGGAGATGCGAGGCATTGATATTTGCGTAAAATAAAAATTATGGAAAAAAAAATGAAAAATAACTCTCCCAATATAATACAGACATCACGAGGTAATGCGTTACTTATTTTTTCATCGAATATGCGTTGCATGTGAAAGAATGCAATAAAATTTACAGCAATAAATCTCACAGGAAAAGGCTATTACAGTCTAATGATTCGTACTGGGGATTGTACAAAATGCATACAGGATCCAGGGGGAACACTTTTGATTAAATCACATCAAAGTATACGTTTTAGATGTGGGTGACATATATACAGATTAGACAGAGATACCACTGCACACCCAGAATCCATGTCTATTTATGTCATATTCAATGTGCTTTTATTCAGAACTTCTGAAGTGGAGGTTTAAGTCAACGTCTTAAAGTTTTCTGTAAATTAGGTACACTTTTATCCCAAGTCCTTAAGGTGAAAAAAAGATTAGTTGGTATGACAATAAGTGGGTTGATCGATCAATTCCCTCCCCTCCGTTTTTCTGCACTTCCGCCTTCTCAACCCCCTGTTTCATCCTTCTGCTGGATTCCATTCCATAACATAATTTTTATTCTCTCTAGATTGATTTATAGTCTATTTAGTTCATTGACATCAGAAATTTGATTGTATTATTTCAAATGGCTGAAAATTATATGAAGTAGTTACCTTAAGATGAATTGTTTGATCAAGTCGTCACAACGCCGTGGACGGTCAATTTTTGCAGTTATTAATGTAATTACTCTGAAACCCACCTTTTCCATAAGATGTTTTCATGAGAACGCGGTTTGGCAAACGCTGAATATGGAATACTCAGTGTCAGTAACATATAACAGAAGCGCTCCGAAATGTGTCTAAAGAATTCAGCACACTACGAGTTACGATTGAGTACATTAACCCATTCAATTTTGGCTTAATTAGCGGCCCATGGCCTCTCTCTCCCTTTTCTTAGGTAATATGGGAGTTTTTGAAATTCTGCATGGTACATCAAATACATAATTGGGCGAATGACGAGTAGTTTCAAACTGTCTGATGTATTTGTGTCATTCTGAATAAAAATTTTACATGATTTTCTCTATTAGAACATACCTAGTCTAATCCGAAGAATAGTAAACACACAAAATTGTATGGGTTTAACATACCATCAGTCAACATTCTAAGTGAGATTATTTAATCAAATCACGCTGATTTAATTTATTTTATATTATTAAAGTGGCATTTTGATAGGCATTTCAAGTTACTTCCAAATAACTTCCAAGATCTTAAACTTTTAGCGAAATACCTGATATGATTTCTACTCACATCCGCTCAAAAGATGTAAAGATTGAGGTGAGTGAATAGACAAACATATGGAGTCCATTAATTAACTTGAAAATAGTTTAATATTTTATAAAAAGTATATGGATTTGTGATTTTTCGAAGAATGGATATTACAGAGGTTAAGTCAACCATTTGTCGTCTTTAACATTCATGAACTAGGATCTCTAAACATATAGAAGCTCGACTCTTTATTCTAATATATCCTCTTATTACAAAAGATCATCTTAACACTGAGCAATCACCTTTACCAAACCAGAAGACTAAGAATTAGATGTAGACCGCAGGAACTGCGGGAGGAGAGAGTGAAAACGGAGCATATGAAATTAGGTGTAAATAACACGGTCAGATTAGCTGAGTTATAGCAAAGCAGAGGCAAGTGGAAATCAGTAATTGACAGGCCTGACTACACTATTTACACAAGCTTTCAAACGGTGAAATAATTTCCCATAAATATTCTGAATTTATGTATAATACGATAATAATTTGATAAACACGTAAAAAGTAGTTCCTAAATCATTACAGAAGTATTTCGGACAAAGATTTATTCTACATTTTGGTCAAAATTGCAGGTGGGCTTGACAAAGCGGCGTGAAATGCATTAATTTGCATAATTAAGTCTGGTAAGTTGTAACAGAGCCAACACTCTCTCACTAAGTAAAGCGGAAGGACGTTTGAGTTGCTGGTTTAATTATGCAAGAAGGTCTTCTATATCTTTCATCGTTTCTTATCCAATCCGACTCCGAAGTTCGAGCTAGTTTTATGACGTAAGCAAACTGAAATTTCCGTAATTCAGCATAAATTTTATCTTTAGATCTGAAAATTTAAATTATTTTGATGTAGCGTGAAGTATTAACACAAAGATACCATAACTAATTTTGTAACCTAGATCACCAATAACTGAGGCTAAATATATAGCAATTGAGATGAAAGGACAAGGTAAGTTATGAAAAGCTCAGAATGCGGTCATGCAGCGCATAGAATTGAATTGACTTATGACCTAAAGCAAAAGAACTGGAAATGCAATGGGACGCCAAACAAATTAGAAATCTAGACACAAATATTCAGTTGAAGACAAAAAATTTGTAGATTTTGGACACAGTGTATGGATGAAGATTAGTATCAACTTTCGATACTGGAAATATCTTTAAAATTCCAAAATTTTATCAAATTTTTTTTGCCAGATAGCTATATAATATTATATTGCTTATGCCATAGCATGCAGTAATCCGTTAACTCGGAACACTTTCAATGAAATATGTGATTAGTTACTTTGGATTCGTGCCACATTTTAACGTGATTTGCAATAGGCATTATCTTCAGATAAATTATTTCGTTTAACAAGTAAATAACGAGGTGTAAATGGTATTTAAATCGATCTAAAAACGTTCCTCCTAAAGCATTTTCATTCAAAATGTGGACTCGTTTTCGTAAGTGGTGACGCCGCGATACTTTTCTGTCCGAAATAAGTCGTCATTCTATTTTTGGCTGAGCTCACTTTCATATGCGTAAGCACGATAAATATAATGAAAATGTAAGCACCAGTCTCATAAAGGAAAAAGCAATAAATTCAGTGCGTTTTAAGCTAGACTGACAAAATGATACGGAACGAGGAAAATAGGAAAAAGAAATTACGAGAGGATGCATAGGACACTATCATTAAGCAAAAGTGAATGAATGAGATTACTCTTCCTATTTTGGTGCTTTCAGAAAATAACCATTTAGGCCCTATTCTCTGTTTGTGCATTTTCCAGTTCCTTTTATTAAAGTTCATTAATACTTCTTTAAAATATAAAAAGTTCCTTAACGCTATTTCTCCGACTTCTAACTATTCTTGATATGCAACTTACCAGTTCAATATGTGCAGCGCTCAAAATCTTTTCCTAATCATTTCCATCAACTTAAGATTGCGATGTTTTATCATAAAGTAAAGCTCAAACTTATTCATAGAATACTTATTTTGCAACTTTCGTAAATTACACAGAGATTACAGAAAGGTTTTACTCACCTTGGTAACTTTATTTGTAAAACAACATTTACTTAGTAGGAAAAGTAATCACATCACCCTGTGGGGTAGAAATTTGATTTATGATGAGGTAATTGTAATACTAACAATTAATGATACTGGACCTTTTGGAAAAACCCAAGATATGCAAATACAGATTTTATTACAGATAAATGGATAACAGATAATTTGAAGCGCCAGTTGTTGAGGAGAGCGTAGCACAATAGGAATTAAACTTTTGAGGCCAAAATAATGCGGTATCGGCTGGAAGACTAAAAACTTAAAAGTAAATTCAATGTTATACCTCTATGAGAAGATAAATTCCTAATGAATAATTGTCACTGCCCAAGAACTTCTTAATAGAAAGATTAATGAATGGTGATTGGCTTCTCATTTCCTACATTATCATAAGATTAGAAAGCGAACCGGAAATTAACTAGCTTGTCTACTTCCCTATTTTAGAATTGTCGGATCCAGTACTCTTACACTACGAATGGATCAGTCGCTCTCAGGAAGACGACTGGAATGTTTGGTTCAAAATGCTGCATCATTCGGAAAGTCCGTCATGCCTAAAGTGGCAACAACACTTCAAGTCTTGTGTAATTTTTATATTTGTCATCATTTTTAATCAAATAATTTTGTATACGGGTATGACAATTAACTTTGCTCCTTGCACATTTGACATAAAGACAGCCAGTTGATTCGTTGATTACCAATACTGTTAAGAGCACAAAATTTTCAGGACTGACAAACTTTTTTGTCCAGGTCGCTTAAATGTTCACTCCTAAATGTATTTGTACCATCAGTCTATCTGAGGACACACAGAGCGAATCACTTAAAATAATTGAAAGCAATCTTGGTCAAAATTTTAAAAGTATTTAGCAGTGAGAGAATAAGAGAACTCATGGCAAATATCCAAATGGGAATAAAATAAAAAAGCATTTCATAAATGAATTAGTTTACATGGAATCCCATTTTCCCAATTAGTCTTGTATCATTTTCCTTATTTTAGATATTAATAAAATGAGTATCACGAAAAATGTTTCAAATGACCAAATGATTGGCGGATCCTATCGGGAAAATAAAACGGTTCGGTTCCACTGTAGAGCTAACTCAAATCCTAAAGAACTTCGCTATCTGTAAGTTGCAGTATTTACTTTAAAGCATTACTTTCATCATTGCTAATGTAATAGCTTATGCATTAGCGCTCTTTTAATGTAAATAATGGGAGAAAGGAAACGACAAAATGTACGTCCATCACATTGGAAATCACCAGATGAATATCTGTTCGTGCATAGACAGAAGCTAAATTAAATTCTGATCACTATGACATGTGTGGAGTGAATTTTTAAATCGTAAGTCCATAAAATGACGGCTATAAAAGTGGAGGCAAAAAAAAGAACTGTGTATCATTGGGTTCGTAAATTTTCTGCTCTGTCAATAAATAGTTAAGAAATAGGTGACGATTAGTTATTGTGGAGGCTGTAGAATTTTGCTGAGCTATCACCCTCCTAACTTTTAATGCAATTCACCACACAACAATGTGAATTGAAAGTGAGGCGTCAGGAAGCGGAAATTACTGGAAAAGGACCGGAAGCCATGATTGGGGAGAGATTATAGGTTTGAGTGCGGAGGTGTATGTTTATGAAGAGATGGAGAGGTTCAGAGTACCGTTGGAAAGTGGTAACTGGGATCATTTAAGTGATTTAATAAAACGAATCACTTAATGAAAAGCAAGATGGCTCTGCAAGGAGACTTGACGTAACAGCAGGGAGCTAAGCGACCCAATTTCCGTAAAGGTTGAAAGCTCGTAGAGACGTCCAAGGTAGTATAAGGGTCCTCGCAGGTAGTCACAGCAAAAAGTATTACCATTAAGGAGTGTGAAAAAATCAAAATCTTTCTCAAGTTTTAGTAATGGGAAAGCGCTTGAATTGAGAAACAGCAAAAATTTCAAATGGGGAACGAAACAGATGGGGGATTCAAGAAGGAGTAGGGAACAGCGTTAAAGCTTCATTTGAATTCAGGAAGTATCGAGCTTTCCATATCCTCAGAAAGGGCATAACTAACTACTTAATGTTATGATCAGATTTCTTCACTCAGATTCCTGATTGAGTCCATAATACTAAGTGCCCTTTGAACGGGTGATTCACTCAGGTTATTGTTTATATCAATTCAATTCAGAACAAATCGAGAATAGAAACGATTCGAACTAGATCACCACTGAACAATTTTTTGTTTCCGAAGGATAAAAATCCCTGTTTGATTAGAAAATCTCCCGCTCTCTGAATTTTTTGAATAATTAAGGAAAAAAATCAACCTAATGGAGGTTTCCTTTTTGCAGCACTTAATCCCATGAGATTTTGGCCGAAACATAGGCGAAATCTGATTAAATTGGTTGACTGAATTTGCAAAATCGTAATAAAGGAATATTTCCTTAAAATGGAGGCGTTAAATAGACTTAAATCTCTTCTCTTTTAAAAAAATTCAACTGAACGAAATCTGCTAAGTCAAAATAGTGTCAAAGAAGTCATTTCATGTGATTTTCAGATTTGAGTTTTATGATATTCACTTAATAGACTTCAAGTGCCAAAATCCATATTTCAGGACTCATCTCCTAGATTTCTGATCAGGATTTTATCTACTGTCTTCAGTGCTTATTGGCCGAATTCATTTCTTGCTACAAAGACCGAAAAGCAGCGTGATCATGCATGATGTTAACATAGCAAGACTCACGCGGCAGAGTTCACTTAATGTAAATTCGATAAAGATAAATGACCCTTAGATAAATATGCAGTTAACGTAGTGGTTCATTATAGATTGGAACAAATAAGCTAAGGGTTTAGTACGGAGTACTAGAAGCAGTTTTCTTTTCACTTCAAAATATCGATTTAATGTTTTAATAAATTAGTAATTCAAACAAGAAATAAATTGTAATCATGTGTAATTTGAGAAATAATGGCTTTTCATTAGTTATTAAAAGCAAAATTGGTTTTCCTAATGCGTGTCCCAAAATTACCTATAAAAAATGCTTAAATTTTAGATTAATTGAAGGCATTTTGGAAGGGTAACTCAAGACCCTAGAAAATGAAGGGTCAACGCAAATCTCAGATAAAGGGGCAGAAAGCCCTTCTGAAGTAAGCCGATCAGAATGCTGATATTTAGGTAACAGTTCAGATAGAGTGAAATTGGGTCTAAAAAGCCTGTTGATATTAATAATTAAATTAAACTTAGAGGATTAGGTCAGCAGGTCACAATAAATGTGTTGCTATTGGCCATGTTTTAATATAAGAGACCTCTTATGCAACGATTCCGATTAAAATATAAACAGGAGAAAGGTCGTCAAATAGGGTGCTAAAACGTAGGAAGAGGTGAAATGAATCCACATAAAAACACTTTAAATTTCACTTTATTGAGATGCCTCCCACGATGAAAAATTGTAATTTTTGCATGGGGAATAAAAACTGCTTATAATAACCCAATCTCCTGTTAATCTGCTTTATCTGTGCAATAGGCGACTCCAATGACTGACTTCCTGAGGTTATTAAACAAATAAGGTTAGCATTGTGGAATAAAGTCTACTTAACTCCCATTAGATTACGGTTAAATTAGTGCCAAAAAAATGAATTTACCTTCAGGAAATCCTGCTCTTTAGTCACCCTAAACTGGTTACACTTCATTTTCATCTACCCTTACTCTATCATTTTGAATTTAATTTTTCCCTGTTTATCGCCTAAACCACGGCTACAGATTGACGTGCGATAGCGAGGGTCAGCTCTAACTTTCCAAGTGGATAGTTACTTAAAGGGAAGGCATTAAATTTGTGTAGAATATTTAAAGTGAACTTCTGCCATAAACTTTAATTGGCAAAAGAAAACAATTTCGTGTAACTGAGAAGTAAATTTAATAAATTTCATTACTCATCAAGCGACAGCTACTTAAATAGCTTTATGTTTAATTGTTGATATATTAATTTATGTCAACTGTATTTCATATAAAATATTTTTTATAAAATATTTCCCTACCGATTGCCATTAAGAAGTACAACAAAACACCTAAAATAACATTGGCGCATGAGTATTTGTGTCTCATTCTTCACTTTTCTGAGTGGAAATTTTTGCTGTTTTCATAATTACTATGATAATTGTTTTATCACGATTAGGAGCAATGTTTGAATAACACAAAGATGCTACAAATGAGATTGTGGATAGTTTGGCAAATACGCATTTCCAAGCAGTTAGTCTTATCATTTTGTACCATTATTTTAAGAACATTTCGATCAGCTTTTAGATTTGATATCGATTTTTTAATCGATGGAACTGGAAGTGAAGTGCTTGAACAAATTTATTTATATTCCATGAAAGAAGGAAGCAAGAAGTAAACGCTTATAAAGAGGGGGATGCCCAATTCTATGAGGGAACAGTAAAAGTGGAAGTTAGGAAATCAGAAGAGCCCTACTTAATCTGAGCTCCAGAATCATCAGGTCTACTTATTCTCTTATTTTATTGATTGTACTTTAAACGGAAAATCTTTCATATGCTTTCACAGGCACCTCCTTTACATATGATACCTATGCATCCATCTATTGAACAAAGAAGTTTGCCAGCTGCCAGATAATTTTTGGGTTTGTGATGATCAATCCAGACTACCTTCTCATATCATTTTTGTTTGCAAAAAGTCAAAAACACCTAAGATCTACACTTATAATTTCTCTTACGCACACCGTTCAAGTTGTCATTGTTATTAATTAATGTGATGATTAGAAATTTTAGTGAGATTTATCATCCAAATTTTGCCTTCTTTTTCGTAAAATACCTGTTTAGCATTTGCAGAAATTGAAGTTACCATAAGTAAATCTGTGTGTAAACGCATAGTAAAAATGTCTAAGCACTTAATTTACTGATTTCTGAATTGTTCTAGAGCAAATACGCTATGTTTGAGTGGGCAACAAAAGGAAGATACAGTTTTAGAGTTCTCCTTTATTGAACTGTATTTAGCTCCGTTGATTATCTCGAAAGTAGATAATAGTATACGGTAAGTTGCTTTGAAATCGCATAACAAACCGTTTATTTAATCAAATCACTTGTAATATACGTACTTTCTGATTCTAAAAGTCAAATTAAACAAAACTCTTTTATTACCCTGACTTTATATATAAATTTTAAATAACCTCCCATTTCCTCATCCTGGATTGGCTATTATACCATTGCCTTTTGTTTAAAGCACCCACAAAAATAGTGCAATATATTCTTCCTAATTAAGCATTATTTAACCTTAACAACTAGCTTATTGCTCAGATTTTCTGATTTAAATAAATGAACTCACAAAAGATGATGCCGAGAAGTTCACTGATCTATCCTTATGAGGGCCAAAAGCAATTTGATTTGCTTTCAATTGACAAAATATTAATCCACGCATGTGTAAATGGTAATGAGCGGGATACAAATAACAAAAACCTTTTAAAGTTCCAGACTATTCAAAGATTAAGTATTTAGTATGAATTTTAGAAAGTGCTGGAAGTCATTAGAATGCTTATAGGTCCTCGTAGATTTTTGAAAACTCCATCGTATGCAATAATTTATTTCACTTCAGATATAAGGCAGAAATCCAAAATGTGTATTTTCACGACGTCTAGGTCTTATCAGATATATAGGACTCCCAAATATTTGCAGTTTCATTGCGTCACGAATTTTACGCGACAACTATTCCAGCTGGAGTTTATAATTTACGAATCCTAGAGGTGGTAAAATCAAAACTTGGGTTGCTTAATTTAATTCATCATTTTCAATTAGATTTGATCATATTTTACCACTGGAAAGAACACTGAAAAATGGAGCTGAAATTGACAGGCTTATAATTAAAAAGTCAGGATAGTTGATTTAGTTGTAACATGCTACAGAACGTATTCCGATGATTTGATGCAACGGAAAAGTCAACGGCATTGATGTATTTGATTGCTAAGATGACTAAAATAGAAGAAAATAAGATTGGAATTCCATCAACGAACATACTTCTTCAAATTTACGGTTAAAAACTTCGTTATTTATTCAATCGATTTGGAGGGCTTGGATGGCACTTGAATTACAAATTACTTCAGTTATTTCCTCTTCGCAAATCTATAACTTTCATAGTGCAATAGTGTGCCTATGGTTTGTAATTAATAATTAGTTGAATTTATAATTTATCTTAATTGAATAGTAAAGGATTTTAATAGTTATTATATATGAACCAAAGTGCTTTAGTATTGAGGGCTGTTTCAGAAAAGACTGACGGCTGGATTTCTTATTCCAGCTTTTAACTTCTACTCATCTTTGCAACAGTAATGGGATAAGGGAAGAAGGCAGCTAAAATATGCATATCTTTTAATCGAAGTCCCTTTAGAGAGGGAGTGAGAAGATCATGAGGGATGGAGTGATTTGTAGGCACTGTGAATGTGGTGGTGAAATGAAGATATTTGCTGATTTGCAGTAATTGGAAATTGCAGTTGAATCAGTGTGATGTATATATAATTATGTAGAGGATAAGGAATAACATGAATAAGAGAAGGGTTTTTGAACAACTCTGGTTGTGGAAACTGAGACCTAGTTGCGATCATTCAAGGGTCACAAAAGTCATTTTATCACCCCAATTAGACATAAACCACTTGAGGACACATAACAGCTCTCCAGGGAAACTTGAGCTCACAGAAGGGAATTATGCTGTCGCAGTGAATGCATAATAGCGCAGTCATAGGGATCTTTATTTTAAGAGAGCGGCAAACCTGCTGTTTGATCGCTCGGCTGTTAAAATATCATCATTTCTGTGGTTACGTCAAATAAATAGGCAGTCAGAGACAAGCTAATACTCCCATTTTAAACGCAACCATTTTCTTTTTTAACTGGCAATCTGATTTTTTCTGTTTGCATGGTTAATGTACTCACATTTTCACGATTATGCAATTGGTCCATGGGGATGCAAATGAAATGTTTCTTTTTAAATAAGTCAGATTATCTTCATTGACAAAATTCAGAAAAGGTCAATAAATATAAGGTAAATTAACTGTTTAAACATATAAACACTTGTAAAGACGTTATGAGTTTTAAAGTGAACACAGAGTAGATTGATTACAAACATCTGCTCTACATAGGCGGGATAAAGATCACAAAACTGTATATATAAAAGTGATTTTAGATGTACGGTTCTTCTACTTTCCAATAAAATATTAAACCTAATGTAGAATATATTATTATGAAAAATAAATTATTTTAAATTCACTAAAAATTTTGATATTTAGTCTAATAATTAATAACATACTCTCCAGCTAGGCTCAATACAAATTATCAACCTTAAATGTTTCAAATCTTTCTTGTCTTTGCAACAAAGAGTAATCAAACGCTGCTCAGATGAATAGGGAAGTTAGGTTGCTTCAGGTACATCGCAGCAGCTAAGTCTGACTTTGTCCAATACAGTAGGCAGAGAAAGGCAAAAGGGCATCTCCTCCTAAACATTCCATTATATTTCCAAGACTCTTAAAGGAAGCGCTAACAATTCATGGATAGTAGATACAGGATTTCATGCAGTCATCCTTCTTCTTGACCAGACTTATTCAACAAATTAATTAATATAAATTATGCATTGAAGAGCATCGTTTCAAGATCTCTTAATTGAAAAACGAGCAAGTTGACCACTAAGTTCCCGTCAATTGATATGAATAGTGCTGCTGAGTGTAAATTGAAAGGACTAATCACAGTTTAATAGCAGAACATCAATAGCTGTCTAGGCCAAAATGTATTGAACGAACCATAATGAGGGTTCAAGCGAGTATGAGAGAGCTGAGGAGCAGAGGGGATGAGAGGGAAGCGTAGGAGCTGCGCATGACAAGCGTGTCTGTACGTGTGTGTGAAGTGTGCTTTTAATGAAACGGGGCGGTTATAGAAATGAAGGAATCGATAGACACGTTTAGTCATGAAACATAATGTTACAGTAGCTTCGTGAAAGAAAAACCGAAGTATTTTCGTAAAGGATGCGAACAAAGAGTGATTTTGGATGATCATCCTTCAGAAGTAATGAAGATTTTTTTCAAATGAATGAATTTGAAGGATTAAAATGCCGCCGGACTGATGAAAAATATGCTAAATAATCTTATCAATCGTGATGAAATAGAGTCTGCCCTTAGATATTCAATGCTAAAATTAACGTATGCTGAATAACCTGCATAAAATAATTCCATTTTATACTGCATCAATAGAGGTTTTAACTGTGAATGGGGATTTACAAGTCCCGAAGCCAGAAACGTAGTTTTTGAATGGCTTGTTTTCCCCCTCTGGAGATTAAATTTTTTGACTTTTTGATGCACCTCGAATATATTTGCGTGATTTAAAAAAGGTGATTTGAAAGATAAGAGGGATGGCATTTTGTGGTAAATGCCGTTATACCCTTATTAACCTTATCAAAACGTATATATTTGCACTTCTATCAGCCATTGCTATGGTTAGCTTTGCCCACAATGTGATTCTGCCTGTAAATAAACATTCTAAATACACATTTTTTCGATGATATATCGATGTGTGTCCCAATCACTATTCGCCAGTATGGTCTGGATATATTCGATTCAAATGTATTTCTGTCATACGATAGAGAGTTATCATCTACTCCTCACATAAAAGAAAGACACGTATATTCTGCCTCCCCTGGGAGTTAATCAGTTCTGCCTTTGGTCTAAACCCTTTGTTGGCCTCACTTGGAAAATCGGCGGATTTATTTTCCATTTATCTGTTGTATTAATTGGGGCTCAGATGGAGTCAAACACTTGTAATTTTTCCTTTTCATCAGAATTCAGATTTTAATGTCTCGTTTTCTGAATCGGAGTTTAAATGTAGGAGCCTCAATTTCAATTTTCTGCCATCTTTGTATCAGGAAACGCCTTCCCCATTTTTAAACTTCTCCCCAATAGGCTAACCAGTCTTCTCCTGGGTGCAACTTGCGATCAAACAGGAATAGTGAGAACCATTTCTAAGTTGTGCATCTCTCCTCGAATGTTTTACCTCGTTTAACCCGCAGTGGCTCCCACTGCGTTGTTGGTGTTACCAAGTGGTTAATTATGGAGAGACAGAAAGATAAGTCATAACTTGACAGGACTTAATGATGAACCACCACACAGACGTCAGCACATACACAAAGAATAGTCTGTCCGATAACGGAGTGAGAAGTCTTGGTCTCATGTGAATGGGATGATAAAAGAGAGGGGACATATTTTAGTTGAATGTGTGCAAAACAGACAGGCGTAGATCGGCTGGGACTCACATTAATACGCCATGCTCTCCCCTCTCCAAAATGATCTCACATTTGTCATCGAAGAGATACATCACAGAGAGGAACTATACATTCTTATTGAGTCACCTTATTGCAGAGAAAATAGCATTACTTAAGTTCTATTTTTGTCATTTATGAAAGTGCGAGATTAAGTGAATAGCAAAATTTACTTGATAAAATTTGAGCTAAAACTATGAAGTAGATTTGATTTTTAAAAATTACTTAACAATGTTAATGCGAAACACACCAATTTATCTGTGGTAAATTATTCATGGCTGAGACTGAAGGAAATTCACAAGTGGACGAAAGCATTGTACTTAAAGAAATTGTAGTTCAATAGAAAAAAAGACAAACAGAAAGACCCTTAACCCCGTATTTTATGAAAAATTTCTAACCTAGCATTTTAATTGATTTTAGATTTTATAAAATTGGTCAAGTTCAAGTTAGGATTATCAGTTATGAAGAGGCTGGCAGCCAGATTTCTAATTTCAGCTCTTTTCCATTCTACAACCTATTTCCTTCTTGTTCCTATTTATCTCGACAACAGCATCAACAATCAATGACAGAAAAGGGACTGTCCCGACACACGATTCCATGAATTTACTATGGTTGACTAGGATGTCCACGAAATTGGAATTAAAACTTAGCATAACAAAGTCCCTATCCCGTACCCGCTTAATGGCTCCACCAAGTTACATGGTGGGAGAATAACTAAAGGGTCCGTGTTTTGAGAGTTATTAACAAAAACGACATGGACATATAGCCAAAACATGCCGAGGTCAGCCGATAAATCAAAAATTTATGACAAAATTAAATGCTGAAGTAGTAGACAGTGAGAGGATATTTACCGATTAAGAAGATCAACGGTGACCTGTTCAGCTGGATCATCGATAAATTAAAGAAAGTGGTTGAAAATTTGTACCAGTAGAGACTAAAAGAAGTTTTCAACCTCGAATATAGAAAATCGACTATGTAAACCAGCGTGTATTTGTAGCATTAAGCTGGTGGGAACAAATCGATAACCGAAGTGGGGATGACCGATGAGGCGGCCTTTGACAAAACAAGGAAAAGCTCAATGTACGGGAGTAGAAAACCAAGATATGTTCAGTTATACATTTTGGGAACACTAAAAGATTTTTAGTTGTGAGTCTTCAAACTAACTATCCAATGGTTTAACTTTAATTTACTTAAGTCCTACTAATTTAACAGGAATTTGGATTAAATAAATAGAGAGAGAGATAATTGTTTGGTTTGCTGATCCTAGCGGTGGCGGTTGCATGACTTTTAATTCTTGGGTGGCCAACTGTCACATCGTTCCAAAGTCCAAGTTTTAGGGTTTGTTTCTTGCTTCCTGACTGGATTCCAGAGCTTACTGGTTTATTAATTTGGAAGTTTGGTCAGCAACTTCTGATTCACTTTTCATATAATGGTCAGAGTACAAACAGGTCGTAGAAACTGCCGTGGTCTTAAGATAGCAGGGTTTCCTAAACTACGTTCAAAATGAACTCTAAAACAATTGGATTTCGAAACAATTTTCGATTGACTGTGGTATATTCCTAGAAATGTTAATATTATTTAAAATCTAATGTTTATTACATTCGGGGATGGACCTTTTACCGTTTTTCGTGAATTATTAAATCACGGTAGTATATTAAGCCTTGGGCGGACTCGTTTGCATTATTTACTTAAGCAGGAAGCAGGCTTGAATTCTCAAATATAAAATCAGCACTTTTAGAACTCAATCGTTTTACGCTCAGGCTCTGTTGTTTTATTCATGATTTTGAATGACAAATCAGAACACGGAAAGATGAGATTAACGCGATTGAATGTAGGAAAAATGTTGTTTTTGTAAATAAGGTATAGTTCTATAAATGTTAGATTCTTTGAAAAGTTTAAAATTTGTCCTTTATTGAAAATGACTTAAATTTAATCAGCTTCTCTTTGTTTCTTATAAGTCAGGTGCTCAAATCAAATTATATATCAGTAATACAGTTTGAATGTCCTATTCTAATAAAATGATACTTTTCACTATCTGATAATATTTTCTTACGAATATAAATTATAGAAAAATATCCCTTTTAGAGCTTTTTACAATCTTTACCAAGTACCAACATTGAAATAATGCTAGACAGTTGTGAGCAGGGTTAATAAAGAAGGAATAGAAAAAAAAAGTAGAGATGGCAGAGAGATGGACTGTGTTGGGGTCCGATGGGGTATGAGCGTGTGTTTATTTAAGTGAATAAATATGAGAGATTTATTTCTCATGAGAAGAGATAATCAGAAAAATAGTCCAAAGACAAGGTCAACTAAAGGTCGCAATAGATGGTTTAAGGGTAGCCAGTGTTTATAGTACCTCGGGTCACTTCAGATCTAGATGCATGATTCAAGTCAAGTGTTTAAGGCTCACTGGGATGAGCAGATCCCAAGGCAGATTATTCGCGTTAATTGAGGTTACATCTTAGGTAATAGTATTCTGTGACTTCACAAATGTAATTTTGGTCCATCCTAATCAAAAACGTCCTACTTTTAATCTCAAATCTATCTATCCTTGCTCTGAATTTCACTTTTACGCAAAAATAGTCACTTACAAACAATTTCTACATAAAATATAAGGAAATTCTATAATCATCTTTGCATACAATGAGCCGCTACCTAAAATTTTTTCTCTGAGGTGTTTAATAGCTTAATGGTTCCTTCCTCACTAAAAGGATGGACTTGAATTTATATTTAAATTGATAATTTAATTGATAACACTAATGTTAAATTCGTCAGTTTTGCTTTTCCTCGATTAACTTTATAATTAAAATATTTTAGCGAAACCTATTGAGCATTCTCTATTGATTTGAATGCTATTATGATGAAAGCATTGGTTATCCTTATTCCTTTCGAACTTCAGATGGACCCTAAGTGATCCTTCAGTAGTAATATCAGGAAAAATCATTTCGGGACAAGGTGAAGGTAGTGATTACAATGAGGAGAGAAGGAACGGCAATGACATGTTTTGCTTACGACTTGGACCAAGAGAGCGTGAAATCAGCACCTCACCTTACCTCGATCTTTCAGTCACTTCTCAACTTCACGGGCAATTGTTGCGATGCTGGGCTAGTCCGGTGACAACTAGAACAGCAGAAAATGATGCTTCTACGGCATCGGCAACTTGGAAACACACGTCAATCCTTTTGTCTGTCAATTGTGAGTTGATTATGAGTGATAGTAATATCTGGTGTTCAAACGCACAACAAACGAATTTAAGCTTTTTATGAATAAGACACTGTATTTCATGAAAGTGCCTTCGCAATTAAATTGCCAGTATTCTTTTTTAGCTAAATTAAATATCTATCAATAAAAATATACCTTAATGGAGTTAGATAATTTGGATTAATTATTGCGTTTTATTTTCGTGTGGAATGTTGGTAAAATATACTAGAAACATAGGAGACATTAAATAGGTTTATGTTGTTATTGATAAACCAATGGAATATAAAATATAATATTAATAGTCCATTCTGATCGTCTGTTGGATTTTCTCATGATGCAGTGCTACTGATGGTATGTGTTCTGAAGGAAGAGCAGATACAAATCCGCAGTATGCTTGTGGACTGACAAAGGTTTGTCTAAATTTTATCGAATCTTCGTTAACTTAAATACTACTGTTTGTCGCAAAAGAGGATCATATATATATATCCATGACGAATCAAATTACTTTAACTACCATTTGTTGGTTGTATTTCTTTCATTCGGAATTATTTTCGGCAGACTTCATTTTTTTGATAAAAATAACATTTCTAAGTGAAATTATGGGCAAAATATCTTTTCCATTTTTTATTAAAATGGTATAATTTTATAGGTGAATACAATTGTGAGCAAACTGATTGTGTACTCACCTCCTTTAAACTCATATGTAATAAGTATTTCTATTTGCCCTGGATAGTCAATTAATAAAGGTATTATCCCATTGAGTAAATGCAGGAAGATTTGCATCGGGAAGATTGAAAAAATATCATTAGAGCTTTAAGTATTTCACACCTTATCTCGAAATGATTTTTCCTGATATTACCACTGAAGGATCACTAAGGGTCCATCTAAATTTGAAAAAAAACAAGGATAGCCAACGCTTTCATCATAATAACATTCAACTCAATAGAGAACGCTCAATAGGTCTTGCTAAAAGATGCACTAAGGATAGGAACTGAATTGTGAAATTCGGTGAACTTGGTCTTAAAACCGATGATTTCTCGATAAACCAAATTGTAATTGGCGAAAATCTATCCGTGAGCCTTTATTGCTTAAGCAATTGAGGGTATCCCGTTCAGTTAAAGGAAAAGTTTTAAAACGTTCCTTTGATATCTGAAGGTACTAGTTCCTAAGAACGAAGGTTTAGGTTTGTCCGCAATTTCTTAATCTCACTTTTTGCAAGGAATTCAGCATTCGTTTTACAATAAAAGAAAAGGCATCCATCCGAATCAATCGTTTTAAAAAAAAAGATTCAATTTTGTTATCACTTCCATACTTTGATTTAAAGAATTTTAGTAGACATCGTATTGTTCATTTGCGGTACTCATTAATGCTTCCAGAAACGTTCTGAAAATTTAACAGTTATTTGACGTTTTATTTGAAGTTATTTAAATGAAAAATTCCTTATCTTCATATAGATTGACACACAGACACTGTTGTCACATTGATTAACTTATTGTGCAAAGCTATTGAAATCAAAATAAGTATAATACCAGAAGAAGTTTAATGCTAAATATTGATACCAATTCGCTAGTATAAATGATTAATTGATTCAATATACTGAAAATTCATAAAGAGATATTAGAATCACATTTTTCCTGATAAGAAAGGACTTCACCAAATTATCCTCCGCTGTTTTTTTTCCACTCCCTGACAAGATTTAAATCTGAAATTTCATTTTCTAAGGAACCTGCCGCTAATTTCAAGCCCTTCTGTAATAAAGTAAAATTTGCTGTCGTAGAGGAAGCATTGGAAAAAAGTTCAATGGTTTAAGGGTTCCTTATTTGCATTTCCGGTCATTTTTTAAATAATGTGAACTTTTGTCATTAATCCGTATGGTAAGTTATTAAATGTTTTCATTAATCATTTTATTTTCAAAAAATTTGTAAGAGAAATATTATCATCGTTTTTTCTCGGTATTTCGGCATATGTACCGCTGGTACGTATTTTTCTTTGTGTATATAGCAGTCTACGAAACCACCTTTAAGATTAATAAATAGCATTATATATGCGCTCGTGGAATATTTTTCGCATAACAACAGCAGTTGTTAAATCGTTATGTCATTATTAATTGCACCAAAGTTCTTCCCATAAGCCAGCTCAAATGATTAATCACGTTCGAAAAGCACCATCAGTGACATTGAATTCATAAAATATTTAAAAACTGTCATCAATACGTCAGCTTAATTGGCTCACAGTAATTTTTTATCAGATATTAATTGGACATTTTTATTCATATTCTAATTCGGGAACTTAAAAATGAACTCAAATGAACTTTGATAAGCTCCCCTATGTAAGAGTCTAGTTAGCTCGCATCATCTTGATAGCAACTTGAGTATTGAAAGAAGAAAGCTTGCAAAATGCAAACCTAAGTTTATGCCAACTTAAAGATTATTTGAAAATGTGAGTGACATCATGATCTTATTTTAAACGTGGTAAAGTTCGGTGTATGCTTCGTATTCTCGAATGGATTTTCGAAATTCAAAATTTCAAAACACAAATGAAAACAAATCTCTCTTCTTGAAAATATATATCTTTAAAATTTCCATCTAATTACCCTTACAATTTCGCTCCGGAACAAAAAGTACTCTCAAAATATTTCAAGACATTACAAAGAGACCGGAAACCGTCGTACAAATATCAGGGTATCAAGATTGAAACCTCCAAATCTCACTTTACCCTCTCCTCAGTGAATGCATTTTCGAAAGCTGTAGACTACTTGCCCAAATCTTAGCTTGATAGATCTTTAAGTAAAATACGCTAAAAGTATGTATTCACTTTGTAGTATCTGGAGCATTGGTGTTGGACCTTACGGTAAACTCCCTTCGAGACACGACGAATGGAGTATGATTGACCTCCCTTTATCCTCAAATGTGTCCAGCTTATCCATCTAATTTGTTAAAATTGACAAAATATTGAAACCATGTGGACCAGAAGAGGTACATTCCTTACCAGTTCTTTAAATCACACACAGAACAAAAAATGAAAATGAATATGGACTACGCAAGTTAAATAAATTTATATTAATATTCGCTTGTTAGTCTAACTTCCTACTACAAAAAGGAGTGTCCACCAATGATGATGCACTGCAGACAGTCTCCTTAACTCTAAGGGAACAAATTAATTCATTTTCACGTTATTAGTTAGGGATATTTGCACGGAGATCATATCGATAAAAGGTAACTAGTATTGTTATGAAACTAAAGAGGAAATAAGCCCACGGCAAAGCCTTTTAACCCTACCAATCTCAATCCATTTTAACTGCTTGATCCATTCCATATTCAATATATATATATATATATATATATATATATAAGATTTTAAAGGGGATTATTGATCGTTCAGATCGGTAGTTTAAATATCCCGGCTATGATTTTTCATGAAAGTAACCAAAACTAATAACTAAACAATTGTTAAATTTTACTATATTCGTTATTGATTTTAATGATACTGATGCAGAATGATCCGACCAAATGTGTGTGCTTTCTCCTCTTTCTTTTTGCACCATCGCTAACCATACGTGCAATTGTAAAAGTTTCAAATTTACCTAAGCTAATCAATAATACTTCATACTACTATTCAATTTGTCTCTCAAAGTCAAGAGCAGGTTGAATGGAATAGGAAGCAAACATTACATTATTTTTCTATGACTTTTAAACAAAGGCACCTATAAACTACATTTTAGAGCAATTAATAGTGATAAAGTGTAGCAATGCGGATATCCAGTTATAACAAAATATTTGCCGATACCAATACCTATATCAATCAATATCAATTTGATGCGTCATTCATCCTATTTACGACATACCTGGGATTGATAGTGTGTTTATTCCATGTTCTAGAAAACTACTTTTTGTTTATTAGTCTGTTGAAGCGATTTCAAACAGACTTCTCGGCGCTGTTCTATTTGTACCTAAAGTAAACGAACGTATTCAGTTACTCCCAGGCATTAGAGGATACGATGGAGCCGGTAATTTTTCGATTTGGGGATTGAAGGTTTTAGCTCCCTCCCAGTCTTTACGGTTAGTAGCTCAATACTAAGGGTATCCTATAAATTTAACCCGCGAAAATTTTACCAACGCAATTTACCTTGCATTTAAATCGAATAGTATACTTTTAAGCTCTTACTGAATATTCAACTAAAGTTTAATCTTAAAAATAAATTATAGTTTGACTTTAAGGACTAAATAGGAAAGTTTATAATTTGTTTGAACGAGTAATTTGATTAAATGAATGGAATATATTTATAACGCTTAACTCTCATTTATCATGACAGAAATGGAAAAATATTGCGTTGTCCGTTACATAGACTGGGTGAAAAGTGTATTTTGAATAAAAAGTCTGTAGAATCTGTTAAATTTGTACCTAAATCGTTTTGTTTAAAATGAATAAGTATACAATTTAAGCTCCTATTTTAGGTCCTTTTTCAAATTCTTTGTCCATTTATAAATTTTCTACACTTTTAAACCACAATTAGGAGCCAGATTTCATTTTCGTGTCTGCAACGCACATACTCATAAGGCATAATAATAACATGATGATCGTTAATGTTTAGAAGAAAATGAATTTACGCTTGATAATAAAAGAATATTATTTTCCGGTTTTTAATTGTACTTGACCTTAAGAATTAACACTCTGGTTTATGAACGTTTCATTTCGTATCGAGAATTTGACGTGATAGGTATTATCCAGTACTAAACCTTTCCACGCAAGCATGAAATAAACGTGTTTTATTCAGGCATTCCAGTTTCTTCTTAACCAATATTTCGATCCAGTATTTGACTTGGAACGCATCACTTAGGAACTACCCACTACTTTTGCATCTCACAAATTAAGGTTTGCATTTTAAAACACCACAAAAAAATAACTTTTTTTATCATTTAATTCAGCATTTCTGCAAAAATTTGGAATAAAGTTTATGCAATTAAAAAATGAAAACGGAGAATCTTACAAGTTGAAGTAATTTAAATTACCTTGGCTCTAGTGATTAAATGTTCCTGTTCTTTTAAGATTGCAAAACCATATAAAACTATCGATCGGATTTTAAAGGGATACCAATGAACAGAACTATAAGCTTGTCCCAAACTTTACAGTCATATTTCAGTAACTGTAGTACTTATGGTCGAATAAGTAGCTTTAATTTGATTGAATTTTATCGAGATCTGTTTCCCAAATAAATTTGCTCAAACAGCCAAAGATGCTTAACGAAGAATTATAAGAGAAATCTGATAACCCGCTTAAATAAGTATGGGGTGAAGGAATTACAGTCAGGGGAAAAGTAGATGCATAAACGTGGGGCTATTAAATGAAATTGGCTGACGGTGTGTTTTTCATTTTCAGACCTGGCCAGCCAATGCACATACATATAGCATAGAAGTGCTACAGTATTATTAGTATTCGGTGGAGAGACTAAACTGACATATACTTTGTAATTTTTAAATGCACATTTATATAATCTAGTGATGTTCTGATTATTAATTTTAAAATATTTGCCTTTCTATTGTTATTTGAGATGGTCCAAAACTGCAAGGACCTGAAGAGGAGGTAGAATCAATAGCCATGGGCGGAACAGCACATCTGACGTGTCAAGTAGAGGCCAATCCACCAGCTATGGTGACATGGTATCACTATCAAGGTATCAGGGTTGTCAATAGGGCTACAATGGAGGCCCACCCGAATGCTGCTGGTTTATATACGCCAACAGTGATTACCCACCGCTTGTTAAGATCATTTCTACAAGCCGATTTGGACTCCAGGGATTTTAAAGTAAGACCGAGATTGTGATCCAATATTTGAATGACACATCATATCTTTTACATAGACTTTACATATAAAGTTAGGTTAAGAAGAAATTATGACCAATTTTTCCTTGTTTTGTGTTAAACGGTAAATGTCAAGTCAAAATTTCGAGAAGAATTTCAAAGTTGCAGGAGATGAGGTGCAGCCTGTAACTGCATTATAAGTGAGGTATAATATTGGCTTATCACGGACACGAATTACGTTTATTCAAGGGCTCAGCGAGATCAACCTATTTTTGGTTAAAATTGATATTTAGAAGAATAAACGGGTATATAAAAGAGAACATATTATAGACAATTTATAAAAAATGTTCTTCTTGATCATTAATATCAAACAGTAAAGATAAAATACAGATTTGCGAAAGGTAGAACTTCCATTCATATGAACTTCAATCATGTAAATCAGCCGCACTTCATTCATTTCAATGGAGGAAAGGTCATATTTTTAAACGATAATCGTGATCTTTAAATACTTAGTCCATTTATGTTGTGTCAAAGGCATGGTTCATGCAAGGAGTACATTGTTTCAAATAAAATATTCACCGAGGATAGGTAAATTGGAAGGTAAATTGGAAGACTTTAATATTTAAATGCATCACAATTGCAATAAAGCACTTTGTCCTAAACCGCGTCACGTCTAAATATCAAGGCAGGGAGTTGAAAAACTCTTTTAGACAATGGTTTAAGTCCAAGCTTTGCTTCCATCTCTGATCTAGGTTGCATTCCTCTGACCACTTGTGAAATTAAACATTCCAGTTTGCCAATTTTATAGGTTTGGATGGTGGCACTCAATTTTGGAGTCATAGAAGTAGGAAAATTTTTTCTTCTAGTTGCTAAATTCATCCAAGTTATTGAAAATGTTTAGTCTTCATTGATTAAATTCTTACCAAATTAATGAAAACTAATGTAAAGGAAAAATTAATTCATTAAGTTAAATATTTGTCTTATCTAGAAACAGCGATCAGAGGAACGCTACTCCGCTCTGAATGTGAAGGCGCGTTCAGTCGACAGTTTTGGCATTTACATTTGTGTTGGGTTGGCGGCGCAGAAAGAGGTCAGAAAAATCACCGTATTGGCGGAATCCGGTAAGATTGACATGCATTTTATCATCCAACTTTATTAGGATACTTAGACCAAGTTTCTTGTACGATAATAAATTAAAATAGTATTAGACGTGAAATAATATTAATGCAAATGGAGTTAATGCAATTCTTTTGAGTAATCAAAAAATCTGTTGAAATTATTCAATAATTTTGTGTTACGCTAAAATAACACATGCTCTTAAAGTGTCTGAATGGTCTGATTCCCATTTCAACTCCCACTGGGCTGAGATAAATATAAGATGCTTCCACAAACATCTCATTTTCCGCACGTGATTAAAATTTTTACATTTGGCCCTTATTTTAAACCCTTCAAATCATTTAAAGATAGACGAAGATTTGATCATAATGAGTGCAAAAATAGATATTATCTCCAAAATATTTACTAAGGTTTGATGCCTTTCCCTATCCGTTAACGGATCTTATGAGCATAAAAGAATGCATAAAAATTACAACAGACACTTTTGCTTCATATTCTGATTTATTATTTCTTTTTAAAGATCCATTAGTATACCGACATACTATAAGAAAGTAGATAAAAGACCTCTTGAACGTCTTGTTCAAATGTATGTGATGAGTCCCGATATGCTGATAATTAATCGCCATAGCAATGTCTAAAGCCAACATTTCCCAACATCAATCTTGCAAGCGTTGCTTTCCGTAGTAGACAGTTGTATATATAACAGTTAAATTACATTCTGCCATCTTTTATTGATCCATAGTGTTGAGTATTCTATAGCGCTCATGCAATGGGAGGACGGATATACCAAATATTACATCAGGAGAATATTTTTGAAGGATATTTCAATTCCAGAGAGCGAAGGTCATTTTCTCGTCTGACTACCATATATTTGATTCTGATGTATATTATAAAACTGGAACTTCAGAAATCCGAGATCAGGCAAGCTGAATTCAGTATGATGCCAAAACATAGAGATTTAAAGAGTGGCTATCTGGAAAGACAACTTCGTGTCTACACTTACTCGCACTTATTTTATTCTCACAGCAAGAATTATCGTATATAGGTGGCGATAGAGTAGTTTATCGTTAATTTCCATGTAAGACGGCAAGATTATTCACAAGACTTTGTGGAAATTGTTACTAATAACATGAACCAGTACGAATGACTGGGGGCTGCAAAGAAGTGCTTTGTCCCCAGGAAATAATTCACGAAATATTCATCTATCAATTTTCAACTAATGAGACCCATGGGAGTACAATCTGTTCCAGAAAAAGTCAACAAACTAATTCATCGGTCCCGCCATAGTTATATCTTTAAGAATGAAAAAAAAATAATACTATCAAATAAAATTTACAATATGTTTGGGTATGGTACGCTTTAGGTGTCTTCAAGCTTTTCCTACTGAGTCAATTACATGGATTAGCTTGTTTCATGGTATTGTTTTACTGAGTAGAATGTAGAAGATGCTCATCGACCATGTTAAACTCTTACGTCGTCAGAATTTATATATCCTTAATATATCGAAAATGAGAACTTATTAAATAATTCTTTTAGGACCTCCAACAATTGAAACTCCCCAGCGAGTGATTGGCCGTATTGGTGATTCAGGTCGCCTAATTTGCAAGGTTATCGCCTTACCAAGAGCTTCACCGCAAGATTTCCTTTGGTCCAGCTCAACTGCCCCATCCGGTGTCATTTCGTCTTCAAGGTTAGATTAATTTTTAACTAAATTATCGATTTAAACCCTCCAGATAATCGTCCCAGTCATATTTGGCCAATTAAAACTCTAGGTCAGGATCATTAAGTGGATCTTCCCTTTCAGCTCCCAAAATAGATTAGTATATTAATTGCAATTAATATACTTTTAGACATATAAGTGATGTGTCATCTTTTTCCTCACTACTGATATGAGAAGTTGCAAAAAATGAGTTGTTCCTGCCATTGCCAGTTATAAAACATTTGTCTTATCTGTAAATCTTTAAATAACTCCCAATTTTACGGGGACTATTTGTGCTCGAGCGAGACTACCCGAATTCAGAAAATAAATCAATGAAAATGCATAGAAATGAAATAGTTTTGAAAGCCCTCTCAGTTTGTATTGAAGTCATATTCAATACGAAAATATTTAATTCAGTCGTAATAAAAATTGAAATACTATTGGAGAATTTAATTTCTACATTAATTTACAGTGTTTATAAATTATCAACACTGCACATGAATTAATTTTTCTATTGGCTTGCCTCATCTTCACCCAAATTTTAAAACTCTTTGTTTTAGTTTGCATTTGGAACACGAGGAGGAATTGATTGGCTCAAAAAGCGCTCTGGTTTTCCCAAAAATCTCCAAGGAACACTTCGGCAGCTACAACTGTACGGTAATCACACCCTTCGGTAGCGCTTCATCTGTCATTGCGTTTAACGAATTAGGTAAACAAATCCATATTATAATGTGGGCTGATTTTGTGGAAGTTATTGTGCTTGTTTGATAAGTTAGAGGCTATTCTATTTCCTTGGGTACACATCCAGTCCAATGAAGGGAAAGGATTCAGTATGCACAAGGGGAATAAACGAATACAAAAGAGGATATAAAGAATAGTCTACTTTTAAGCCCATGTTTTCCTTCAGTTTATAAAGTGCGCCTTAATCAAAAGATTTATATCCTACAAATAATATAAATTTTGTAATTGTTGCATAACGCTGCGTCAATTCAATAACACAGTCATATTTTAAAAAATTTCATCCTATAGAACTCGTAGATAAATAAAGTGACGCTTATTCCAACAAACCTATAATCTGAATGTGATATCCCATTTAAGATCTAGTAACCTTAAAGAAGGCGAGTCTAGATGGACCACTGATGTATAATACGATAGCGGAGAAAGGAGAGAGGAGAGAGTTGCACGAAAGTTAGCTGGGTTACACGTCTAAACGGGGCACGCAACAGTCGGATTATGAGCATAGACTAAATAAAGTAAGCCTAGAATGGCTGTCTAGTTTTACCCTTTTTGTAAGTCTCTCTGAGGCGGTTTAGGCTGAGCAGAACTATGAGCTATCATGTGGCGGCTACAGATGGGCAGGCATTTTATGATTTTAACAAAGACAATTAATGACGATAAACGCCTCTTCTTTCTATTAATGAATGAAGTTTTATCTACCACGAAACTGGTGGCTTTTTGTCCAAACAAACTGTCAGTATATCAGAGGCAGAGTGTACGTACATATTAATAGAAATGACGGGATCTTCTAGATCAGCTAAGGGAATTAACTTGTTCATTCTGAAGCAGAAGTACAAATTCTAGAACTTCTGATCACGTTCATCGACTTTTAATGAAACTATTTGTAGCTAAAGTTCGAGCGATTGAAATGAATTTGTGTTTTGTCTCTTCAGTCGTTACTTGACTAAGCTGATGCATAATTCAATTAGAACATTTGACGAGCAACTAGAATTTTGCAGGCTAAAGATTATAAGTGTATGACTAAGTGTTGAGGTCTCAAATTTATCGGGAACCCGCAACTCTGGTTAGATAGCATATTTTGCACTATTACATATTATTTAGAATTTGTTGGCAAAATAATTCAGATATCTTTTAAATATAAATTCCCGTCTAAAACTAACAAACTTATCGTTATATCGCCACCTCTCACACAAAATACATTTCGTAAGTTTTCCCAAGCCCCGAAAATAATTTCTGTAACACTGACTAATGCCAATATGTTATGTTTTTTATAAAAACGGACTAGAATATTTTTATTTTCTTCGCAGAGGAGATGCCGTACATTTTGGCAATTACGGTTGGCGTAGTAACAGTCATCGCAGCAATATTCTTCGGTTTGCTTTGTTGGATCATTCGGCGACACATTATTCATAAAAGAGGTTGTAAAACAACAAGAATCATTACAGCGAATCACAACTCGTCCGTTGATTTGCATTGCGGTGAGTTTTTCGATGATTTTCAAATCAAACTCACTGGCAAACGACCTTGGAATCATTTCATCCACATTATTTGCGTTTTATTAAGCGTTCCCCTCGATGAAATAATGCTTATATTTCTTCTTATTTTGTTAACATAATTCCTAGAACAGTTAAACGAATATGTCATGTCAGTGAGCTTAATAACCAAATTACCAATCGCATTTCTTTCAAATTTCACATGATATGCCCATTTTAACAAGATTGAGAAGTTTAAAAAGTGCTTAATGTGTCTATTGTTTAAAATGTGAAATCTTCCTACTTTTCCATTATTATGAAATCTTAATGAGGAATCTCCGTCTCTTTAATTAATTTTCTACATGTTTATCCATTTATCTTAACAAAGACTGAATTTACTTAAAAACATGTTGTCTGTTAATCAATTCACCTCTATAATTTCCACTAATCATGTAAGTAAAGCTACTTTAGGAGTCCGATGAGCTAGACAAAGAGTTATCCCCTTACAAACAGATAAGCCTCAAAGAGACTACCTTGATACACTAGCTTTTACCAAAATTAAGTTTGGTTGTGCGTATAGTGGATAAAAGCAGAAGAATTAGTGAGGTAGGAACAAAGGAAGAAGAGGAATTATGTATTGAAAGGAAAGGAAAAGGCACCAATATTGAGTGGATGGAACCTCAGATATGTTAAACTGATCGAATCAAAATGATAATGGTGAAGATGATTAATTTCGCGTTCTTTGTCCTTCGATGAGCAACCAATAAAAATCGTCATCTGACTATTAGAATTGAGCAGAGTTATGAGCCGACGTGGTAGAATTCTACACATTTCTAACACTCTCATATCGTGTTGCTGTCGTCTGTACTCTTCACTGTTCTTTTTGGCAGTTGATTAGACATAAAACATGGTACTAATTTTCTACCTTGAAGTTCTGTTAGGTTTGAGTCAGATTTTTGTGCTACTCGAAGGTATTTGTTGTTTGGTCATTTAGATTATTAGATTGTATCTAACCCACGTTATTTTCTTGGCCGGTATAAAAACACATTTTGTAGTTTGTAACAAATATTTGTATATTTTTTAGTCTTTATTCAAACACTCATTTTGTTTTATTTTTTTCTATTTTAGATCGAATTTCGACTTTGGGCCGATATAGCGTAAGGGATGAATTCATGGGAGACAACTCAAATGTGAATTCCATTTAACTTAGGTTTTCGATTAATATCTTATATACATATTAAATACCTATTTTGTTATAACTTCAGATACATCCCATTACCAGTTGTGTTTCACACTCCTATCCTATGCAATCTTATGCGAGGTGAGCTTGAACTCTTCCTTTAATTCGAGTGTCATTAGTTTAATAAAGACTTAAAGTTTATGGGTATAATTCAAGGATAATCATTAACACTAAGCGACTTCATAGCCACTATGTGGTCTTTTCGCACAATTAATATTTGTCAAAAATGATACTTACCTTTATTAACTTCAGTCTTCTTCGTAGTCCAATACATGTCGTTTCTTGTGAAGAAGGTGCTCTGTACAAATGTGTAACCAGCACCAGTCCAAACACCCCATTGCTCAGTCGTCTCCACGAAACCTCCACCAGTCCCTCACCAACTCTCTACGTTACCACGACGACTGACGCCCTTACCGCCAGTCCTGTGTCCAACGTTGGGATGTCTAGAATTGCACTCCTAACTAATCATTCTGGTGCTACTGATGGCTTTCAAGATCATGCATTTCCAACATAAAGCGAAAATGGAAAATAGAACTAAAGTTGATGCATATTTTGACGCTGTATTATTGATTATATTGCATACGAGAAAAAAGGAGTATTAATGTCTTTGTTCGTTCTTATTTTTTGAAAGATTTACTTTAAATTAGTCAGTAGAATGAAATTTTACAAGTATATATTCAACCCTATTGGTAATGTGCTGACCTAAAATATGCGCTTCTTTATCACTTTGGTTGGGCCTGACTCTGTTCTTTTAAACTTTATTATAAAAACAGTAGTTTATTTCTCCTTCAAATAAATGTGGCTATGCAATTTGGTGCTTAAAGCTGCTGAAATTTTGCTACATAACCTGACCTGGCCAGGATAAAAACCAAACTGATTAAGTAGACTCCATGCGTTTTAAGGGACTCTTTGAGACTCCAGCTGAAATCACACTCTTACAGAATTGTTTGCTGTAACTTGTAAGATAATCTTATCTCTTAATTTAAAAGTCATAAAAATATCGTCCATTATTTTTTATAAATTAGAAAATGTCGGTTAAGTTAAATTGATTTGCTGTTTCATCGTCATAAAATAACTGCGAATGATGGTTTAACAAATTTACTTCGTGCTCTTGCAAATTTGCTTCTTCAATGAGTTAAGGAAACGGTAATTCCAACTGTAAAGATACTTGAATAATTTCACCAATTTAGGCCAATTCACCAATTTATATTTCTATTGCTCCTGAAAAAAACAAGAGTAGGGCTGAACCAGCGATGTATTCAGTGACTGAAAAGGGAGGATTGAGAGGAGAGTGGAGAGAAAAATTTTGAATTGGAGGGAGTGAACTACATGCGGGAAAGCATAATTACGAAAAAGAGCAAAATATTTGGTTAGCTGATTTGATCTATTTTATTTTACAAGATCATAATTAATCGAGCAGACCTATTAGTTACCGTATGTATACTTCATTTTGACTGCTTTGACCCAGTTCATATGTCAAAAATGTGATAATTGGGTTAGAAATATCCATGGGCCACCGCATGCGTACTGTTGTATAGTGTTTTCGATATGAGCACCATGCTTATAATCTCACTTTAATTAAATTGGAAATAGGTTCCTTTTTCCAAAATTATTTTTCAATTTCCTGAGGCTCTGAAGGCCAATAATTGTTTATCAGTCTTCAATATTCAAGATCGAGATATCCATATTTTTCTTTATCCTTCGTTTTACCTCAAATGTTACCTAAAATGTTGTGCATCTTCAAGTCTAAGTCGTCTTTTTAATACGAACCTTCCTAGACCTATTTTTAGTCCAAAAAAGATGCGCAATATGTTTTGTCCATGACATGTGAGAATTTTAAGGTAAATTATTCCTTTTATATTTCACTTTTTCCATAAGAACATATAAGCGATCGAGATGAATGAAATACCCTGAATCTGTTTCTTGATATAAATTAAGAATGTGGATCATTTACTCGCCCTGACACTTATAGGTCTGCACAGTTTGTGCATTGCCTACTAACTGTCAGTTGCTCATCGATGAACAAAGAACACAAAGTAGGTCGACAGCCCTATCGTACATCATTTCCGAGTTCCGTGTTTCCGAGTTATTCTCGTTCAGTACTGACGCCTTTCCTCTTACCAACCAATTCCGCTTCCCACACCTTTCATATACCTTCCTGTGGTCCTACTTAATTCTTTATTTTTTCACTCGGGAAAGGCCTCTGTATCCTGGAAGAACACGATTTCTAACCTGCACAAGCTCCTAAAGTAGCTATATTAAAGGGCTTTGAGCCGTTTCTTACTCCATTCAACGATATTTTAATTCCCTTTGATAGGATTATAGCCAAGTTTTAGTATAATAAGCTCACTTTTGATTTTAAAATAGGTTTCAACATTTGAAATACAATGAAATAAACAGAAATTTTTACGTGATTTTAATTTATTATTGTTAAACATTATTATTGTATTTTAAATATTTAACTGCTTAAAATTTCATATTTTTTCACGAATTTGATTTAATATGAGTGCAGCCTCTTATTTAACAATTTATAATCAGTTGGAGAATCATTGAAACATATGAACCTTTAGGTTATCTATCAGAAATCATACAAGATAAAAATTAACAAAAACTTAGTGAATCGAAAGAAAATTATTTTTTATTTTAATTTAAGCACAATCTCTGAGTATGACAACAACTGGCTAAACATTATATCATTTATCCGAAACTATTTGACTTCCGGACTTCACAATGCCATGTCGTTTTGTGACAAAATATTTAAAAATACTAAAAGTTTGTGCTGTCCGTTTTTCACATTTTAGATGAAGTAGAATACTTAATCATACGAGTTAAATATCCGCAGAATGGAAATTTAAGCTCATCTTAAGAGTCAGGGTCAAGAAAGGGGATTTGTGAAATTTAAATATCTCAAACGAACGACTCTACTCTCGCATCCTAAACGTTACAGTAAAAATGCAATAAAAAATACATTTTTACACCTTTGATAATTATTTCCAAAGACAACTATGACCTAAATGCTGCATTTGAATAATAACTAATCTAACACTTGATAGAACCTTTACAAGAGAGAAATCAAAACCATGCCAAATGTGTTCATCATATCATTTTTCAACCAGTCCTCTTATAACGTTCAGAAAAATTTCAAAAAGTTCCACAGAAGTATAAAAATAGCTCATTTCGTTCTTGTCTAAAACAAATATAGTTTTATAAAATGTATTACCACAGTAAATGGTGGCATAAAATTTAAACAAAAAAGAGTATCTTAAATAATATAAACAAAATTGGTAAATCGTTATTTAATTTTCAGTAAATGTGTTTTGAAGATATTAGAATTAATTCAACTAATTGTAAAAGTATAAATGAATAAATTAGCGTATACGTGCGTCGGCTCTTTCCAAGTTGATAAATCAAGAAGGATGTGGACAAATTTATAAGCTCAACAGCAACTTCTACTATATGCCTGTGAAACCAAAATTGGCAGTGCAACCACTCGGGTTAATTTATGCGCTGCTGAACGTGTGATTCTATCTTTTCATTTTAAATCGAAGACAGTTCAACGAAATGAGAATAGAACGATTTTTTGAATATAATCTTTAAAACACAATATTGCAGGTCCTAGCTGGAGAAGAATTTCAAAGTGCTGAAAAGGCAATCATAGAGTTTCTCCAATGCACTGAAGGGGCGTGCATCCTATTGCCCAGTCTTTATTTTCTAAATAATTTTTTTAATAAATTATCATATTAATTTAATAAATGGATTATTTTTTAAACCCACACTTTCAATGTTATCTAAAAAAGTTTTCCACAATTAATATTATCAGTTCACATTTTTAAATAATATAAATAATATAATTCAATAAAATACTAAAAAGATTGAAATTAAATTGTTATAAATGAAGATTAAAATTGGTGATTATACTGACTCAAGCTAACATTTTAATCTTAGAATTTTTTAAGATACCGTATAAATAATAAATATTTTTTTCAGGATACTCCATTGCAGTATACTGAACAAATAATATGCTCTGCATTTTTATTTGGTCAAAAATTTATTTGCTCCAAGTGTAGTTGCTAGTTTTCTGAAACGTCAAACAAAACATCACCTCGTAGTACGCGCACGGTGATCTTAATTTTCACAGCGAGTCACAGTAAGATGACCTTCTTTTTCAGTTGACTAATAGATGGTCATTTGACGCCTAAACTTGGCCAAATAATCAACTTTCTACTTCACACTCTTACATAATTTTGCTGTCACGCCCGCAGTTGTGTAAACCGACTCTCACTTCCAATTGTCCATTGCTCCCTCACTCCTCTCCCTCTTTTCACTATCGTCATTTCAGCATCTCCTTCTGCCAATATTTGGAAAGATTATTGTATCAGTAAAATTATAAAGGTAGCATCACTTAGGTTTGGCCACCTCCTTGTTACAAGCTGCAACTTTAACCAATTTGTAATTTTATGTTACTATGACGTGGAAAAATGTTACAAATTAAAAAGTTGAATAAGCAGTCAGTAGTTAAGCAATTTGATTTAACATGCTTTTATTATTATTGTCATTGTGATTAAGCTTTATATTACAAAACATGTAAGTTATAATGCAAATAACTGTACAGTTTATCTGACGTACAAAGAAGTGCTTTACTGTTCTGAAAAACGAAAATTGCCGAGCAGTTAAAAAATAAAAGATAACAAAAGATACCAGTTGATTCACTGCAATTCTGGTGCTTTTTATGGAATAATTACATAGTTCGCATCGCAGGAAAATAATAAGTAATTGATTACTGTACAATATGATATCATTTTTCATATAATCCTTAAAAACTAAGTTGATAGAATCTCTTTAAGTGATATTTGCCTAAAACTTCACTATCTAAACTGTTTGGCTTTATATATGAGGGATATATCCAACCAAGTTTCAGATAATAATAATGAATCTATACTACGATATTATGTATTAAATACGTGAAAACGTGTTTATCTTTTTTATTTTAAATACATCAAATCGATTTAAGATAAATGACCTTCTATGCATAAAACAGTAGATGAAAGCTTGCCTAAGAAAGGCCAAATTAAAGAAAAAAGGACAAGGACAAGCGAACAGGTCTTTGGAAATGATCTTCCATTTATCGACGTCCATATCTAGAATGAGGTCGCCATGCAAATTGTGGTGATCTTCTGTCAAATTCATTTTCTGCTACCACCGGATCTTCCTGCATCGTTTCTTCTGCGAGTTCTGGTTCTAGCAGGATTCGTTTGTATAACCGATAAGGATACGGAGTAAGATCAATGTCCACATCGCTGATGTGATGTCTTTGGGGCTCTAAACTGTTGACTCGAAAGCTGTTGACGAAGTAAACGAAAAATATCAAAGACAGAAGGGGGATTTGAAGGCCGTGCATAGTTCTTGTTACCTTGTGCCTATTGAGAATGTGTTCGGTTTATTTTGGCGTGTCCTTTTAAACGTTCTTAATAACCAATAGAAATGCGTCGTCACTCCCCTACCTGAGAAGACGTAGGCATTAGTGGAGATTACAGAAACTAATTAATGTTTCCAGAAGCTTTTGATCAGTTATTTTTCTGAAGGCATGTGTATTTAATAACTGTTTATTTAATCTAGAAGTGGAAAATCGTTTAATAATATGCGTTTTAACAAATAATAAAGATCCGAATTATTAAATCATTAAAAAATTTGGCCAATAATAACGAATATTTGTTCTCTTTAAAAATAAACTGTACCAACCATATTGAAACAGACACCTTTTTCTCAAATTGGAATTGAATAGAGACGTTATTGATATTAAGCGAATACACTTTGAAAATTTATCCACCTTTAAAATGTGTTTGAGCATTTGTAATGCTTTTGAATGTTTGCCAATGTCTGTCTAATCAGAGATCACGAGATTTATGCTCATTAATAGGAATCCATTCTGGCGGATGTCCAATTGTACTGCCTAACATGAATGGTGATAAAATTCAAATATTTGATTAGAGCGGTTGTGGGAAATCTTTTTATTGGTGTTTTAATACTTTCATTAATTATCTAATGAAGTATAAGTTGGCACTTTTAAAACACGAAGTTATTATCGCCTGTTCCCATGAATTTAATATGTACGGGTCCAGATTTGTCAATTCCTACCCGATGAAAATAGGCATATTTTTAAAATATTATGAGCACTAATCTAAGTAAATAAGCGCCTCTGAATCTAAAGAAGCAGCCATTATTTTAGGAGCTCACAAAAGCTTTATGTTTTTACTCTGAAAGGAATCACTGGCGATCCGAAGACTGATCACTGCTTCCACAATGTTTCATTAATAAAAGCTCATGAGATAATTGAAGAATTTGAAACCATTAAGTTAGTGTTGCTCTGTGCATTCGTTTCTTAAAAATAAATTGTCAGATTTAATCAATCTTCTCCATTAAGACCGTCGCGTACGCTTAAATGCACAGAGACTTGTCGTTCCAGGACAAATCCATATCTAAAACTCAGGTACCGGTTAATTACATGGCCATTTCTTCAAGCTATTATTTTAAGCTTAGTCCCCTTTTACGTCCGTTGCCTTGCTCTGTTCTTGTTCCTTATTTCGTTTCGTCCTTCTCACCTACTCACTCACACCTCCTTGAGTTTGAATCTTTTGAATGTCTGTTCTTCTGACAAATTCTGAATTAATCATAGTTTAAAATTGCGATTTAGGACAATCTAGTTAAAAATATTCTTTCTCTGAAAAAATATCGGTTAATTTTAATGCTTAAAGACCTTCGTGAATTTCTTCCTCTACTAAACACCGCGTTTTAGATAAAACCTGGTTTCTTAGCGAGTCCACTTAATTCTCTTGCGGTTTCAAAAGTGATGCATTATGGCTTTGCTTTAGAGTCATTTTAGGAAAAAAATTATGTTCTTTACTATCAGCGCCATTTAATATAAACTTTATATTTATAAGTTTTATAATATTCGCTGCATATGTTTCTTCCCTTACTTTAGAGTAACGGTGTATCTCTATTCTTTATTCAGTTCAAATAAATATTAAATAGAGAAAACCGATTATGGCTGTTGAGAACATTCCAGAAAGAAATTGTAATTTGTGCTTAAGAACATTCAACCATACGATTCGACGGATAAATTTAATTTAGTTAATTTTTCATTCCAGTTCGAGCAAAATTAAATATACTATTGACATTTTTATTCTGTTGAAGGTAACTGAAGTATTTTCACATTAAGAACAAATCTATTTCATATACACAAGGGTTTAAATTCACGCTAAGCTTTCAATTTCCATGAACTTTAAGAGTGTTCCAACGGAAAAAATTAAATTTAAAGGCCTCATCCACAGAAAGTCGTCCTAATTAATTGAGGAATAAGTTGCCTTCATGAAATGCAAGACACATTAGCAGTCTTATGAAACCTTCGCGTTCATGAAATTCCATAATAATTAATACAAAATTCAAATGCACTAGCATCCTAAGTTTCCATCTTTTTAAAACAGTATCCTCTACGAGAATGGAATATAATGTCCATAGCTCAAAAAGAATCCGGATGTGTTCAAGCGGAATGCTCACCTGCAATTAAAATAAATGAAAAGAAGATTTTGGCGATATTTTATGAGAGGTCATAATGGAAAATTCTTGAAATCAGACTTATGGAATTGGGAAGGGTTATTTATGGAGAAAAATACTTTGCGGCTTGCCTTATTCAGTACGAGGGCCTTAATAATTATTTTTTACTACCATGCCCATCGGAGTGCCAATTCTACAATCATTCCAAATGGTTCAGGTCGAAGAACATCCAATACGATTTTTTTATTCAAACTGTTATATTTCTAGTCAGTTTTAATATGGTTCCATCTAGTTATTCATGGTTGCAAGAAGATACAAATAAATCCATGTAGTAAGCTTAACTTGGCAAGTAAATTAACTTGTCAACAAGATCTGAATATCGGGAGCATGAACTCACGCAGAAACTCAAGGATCAAATCATAGAAATGGAGCTTTTGAAATTCTGGACAAAGCAGCCTAAATTTTGCCTCTTTGGAGAAATTTAGCAATTTAACGTTGCTAAAATTCAAAATAGAAATAGTTTTTGGTAACTTGACATTGTTTATATTCGTTGATATCCTTTACAAAATTATCTGCTGGTTTCTTAATCAGATGCGACCTTATGATTAAGACTTGCTAAAGTTCACCTGCATTGCCATAAGTAATTATATTAATAAACTAGACAATTTGGAGTAAGCTGTAGGCAGAAATGAGGTAGGATCACTCATAGAATTTTACTTTTTCTAGACCAGATTGATCTTCCTTTTGTCTATTGAAACGACTCAAAATATATACATTTGCTCACATAAAAATACCATTTTTACGGGTCAAGTATTTCAAAACGTTAACGTTAGCAATTTTGAAATCCTCAAACTTAAGATCTCTCAATGCTCCCTTTAAAAATCAGTTCCAATAGCAAAAACTTTTATTTTACAGAAAATTTTTCGGGTTTGGAAAACTCAAGCAGAACACAACATTAATTCTATATTCAGTTTTTATGTATGAGGTACATGACTGAGATCTAGGATATTAATATTAATAAAACCGTTCTCGTAAAAATTGTGACTATTTAAATATGATTATAGATGCGTCATTGAATAACCTTTTGAAAATATGTGGAAGGAAACAAATTCAAGTAAAATTAAGAAGTGTATTCGAATACGTTCGTTTAACTGCACGTTAACTTAAATATTCCAAAAATGAATTTAACATTAGGAAAAACTTTTCGAAATGGGTTATCAATAGCTTCTCCTGGTAAGTAAGTATCTCATAGGTAGTCAAAACTTCGCTACTGATTTGCAGCATATTATTACCTTTTCTGAACACTTTTTCAGAATTTTGCAAATATATTGAAGTGTCCCGTAGATCCGAACAACAAATATCAAAATGAGCGTGATTCTCACTTATTTTCTTGTAAATTCCCAAACTGAGGTAATCGCGATGATTAATTTTGTCTCTACATTTGTAATGGCCAAATAGAGTAAATTTTTCTCTGGTTAAAATTTCTTCGCACTGCTCTCCTTCACATGTGACCATGGACTTCTACTTTCGGACTTGACGTGATCACTCATCGTGATTCCCTTACGAGGTGGCTCCCCGCTGTCATACCCGCTGCGATTACCTACCGAAAAGGCTTTAGACATCCCACTGAGTCCTGACTGAACTATATATATACCTCCTTCGTAAAAGTACAATAGTCTTAGGTCCACATCAAGTCATCAAAATTATAAACTGTATGCAGAAATGGCAATGCGAATAAGATGCTAAACCCGAATCCAAAAACCAAATGAGCATTTTCTCGGTCTTCTTTCTCCCAACATTTACCGAACAATCTTTATAGTTCTCCATGTCTATATGTTATTTTACAATATGAAAATTCAAATTTATTTGCTTTAATTTAAGAACTGATTAAAGAATCGTCCTTGTTACACACAAAAATGTTTAATTTACAGATCAATTCAAGTATCCTCATGCTCTGATGTTGCTCACCTATGAGGTTCACGTGGCGACTAATGAGATTAATTTTGCAACTTGTATGTATATTTCATTTAATAGCTGAGAATAAGTTACCTTTTTAATGATATGAAAGTTATTTTGCCTTAAAGTTATCCATTTCCTCAATTTCAGCAAAATGACATTCTCTAATGTATATTTATATCCTGATACCAAAGTATACCCCTCAAATAACTTCTTAAAGAATTATAGCAAACATTCTAAATTTTTGAAACTTTAAAAATAGAAAAATTTTTTTATATCTCAAGCATCTTTTTTATTATTTATTAATGTCTGCTTCTGAGAACACAAATACAATGAATCTCGAGAAATATTTCGTTAATTCTGTCAAATATTTATCAATTAACTTTGATACGATAAACCTTTGTTTTATGTTTGTTAAGGGTGACAGCTTGATAGTTTACAGTTTAGAGAGAAATTACCGCACTTCACCTTAAACAATATAAAAGAGGGAAGAAAACGAAGGTTGTCATCAACCCGAAACATTAAAGGTGTTCGATTGGACAGACGCTAAGAGGAATGCACATATCGATGTAAGAACACAATACAGATATGACAGAAATCTCGAAAAAAGACAGTCTAAATCTTGGTTAATAAGTGATGCTGTTTATTTCGCGGGATAGAGATAACTCAAATACAACATTTTCTTGATGCTTCGATTTTTAATAATATAACATTTATTCAAATTTAAACAAAAAACGCACTGTTCCTACTTAAAACTCTGTGTTTAACTGGTAAACAAACAGCATACACATTAAAATATTTAAGCAAAATGGAATTTACAGAAATATGCATTTCTTTAGTCTGTCAAATAATTTCAAAAACTAACCCTTTGAACTGGAAAGGCCATTTTCTTCCTTTGATTTTAAGCGGATAATCTCTTGATAGAAAGTAGATTAGAACGAATGATTAGCAAATATTTTCATATTTAGACCTGGAAATTTTTATAGGTGCACAGACAGTTCTTGGCCAATTAGAGTTCTGGTTTTAAAAATGAAGAACACTTCAAAAAATATATCATGTCTGTGATTTTAACACCAGCTTGCCTTAAACGCCTTTTCTAGCTCTACCTACCGCCTTATGGATGCAAGAATGCAATATTGAATCAAATGGATCTATTATTCAACTAGATCAACTGGTAAATATCCTCTGAATAACCTGAAAACTCAGGAGTCAAACCCTGAAAATCGAATTTTGAAGTATCTGAAAAGGGAATGATGAAGGTGGATAACTTAATGCTTTCAAAATTAAAAAGTTCAAGACTTTTGACATCTTGAATCTATTGTGCATTCCCACATGACTCCTATCGTTTTGGTTCATCTTTTATTGGGGGTTTTGCTTCTGATTAGTTTTGCTATAAATGTTTTTCCCATCGTCAAATGGGAAGTAATCCGCAAATTAAGCTAACAAAATTTAAAAATAGTTGTTAAGTGTATATAATATCAAATTTAACGTTTTAAAAGGGTTTTAAATGAAGCGGAACGCTCATCTATGAATTTTAACTCGAGTAAAACCTTTACATGAGAAAAACATTACGTAAAATTATATTTTTGATTAAAATTTTAATAACTAGATTACAGATTTTTAAAGCAGCTTAAAATGTTATGAGTTTGGCCGGTCTTCGGGTTGTAAATAATATAAATAGAAAGTCGTGTTTTGTACTTGTCATAAGATGATATGATAGTCAGCCCACTGCCAAATAGTACGCTCGAGTTTCTAAGACTTCGGGGGAGAGGGAGAAGAGATAGAATAAACTAGACTAAACTAGTCCAGATCAGACCTTTATTGATATAAATCAGGATCTATTTATACCACTATAATAAGGTTCTGATTGTATGGTGAATGCTGAAGTAATTATTGATGGTTATTTGTCTTCCATGTCCGACATAACGAAATATGATTGGTCAGATAATGGAACATGCGATGACCTCCACAATCCATAACCTTCTCTGATACACTTAACGACTGTTCAATAAAACTTTTCTAGTCTTGTTTTAGATTGTCTCATCTGTGTTGTAAAATCTGTTTAAAGCATTTTAACGTAAAAAAATGCCGCAAAATGGAAGTTCTGCCAAAGAATTTTCATATTAATATTCTTTAGCCATTTCATTTCAATGCCTTTTTCTATCTGATACGCCCATTGCAGCACACATTTAAAATTTCCTTCTACTATTTGAGATTTTCATCGAATCAGACTATTGACCATATGGCCTGGACGGTTTAAGATTCGTCCCAGAGCCCCTTAACTACCAGGCCCGATTTAGCTAAACTTAAAAGTCTGGATAGATCAGTTATACACTTTGTATACCACTTAGACACTGATTTTAACAATATGTCCGTTTATACATTAAAATATTATCCAATATAACATTTGGATTAGCGATTGCATAGCTAATAGATTATAAATTTGGGAAAGAGATGGAGAATCAGGTCTTTGGAATTCGAGATTTTTGCTTCATGCGTAGTAATTTTTGCTGCGTTCTCCAAAGGGCTTTGGAAGTCATTCTCATACGTGGAGCTTTAATCAGCCCACTATTTTAAAAGGCTTGGGGAATCAAGAAATCTGGCACATAATGTCTTGGTGGAATAACAATCCCACTGATAGTGTTAAAACATTTTCATTTCAACAAAAATCTTCATAAATTAGCAGCTCTGCACTTCAATGGTTTCGCTCAAATTCTATTGAGATAAACATTAGCACTTTTCGGTTGGAAGAAGGTGCCTGGATGCTGTCATCCATCTATTTACCATTCGTGAATGGATTTCACTGTATTGCTTCGCCCATATAATCATTGTATTAAGAATTTATAAGGATTGAAGCAGGGAAAACCATGTGAATATAAATATGATAAATACGCTGAAGAAGTGGTCAACTGGAGGAATGGATCACTGATTAAGACAGTCTAGTGCAGAAGGCCGCTAATTCGGCCCAGACATAGAACTTGTCTCAAAGGCGATAACGACCACGGTGATAGTGCTCTAATTTAGTTATGCTTGTAACTTAGATTACTTATTAAGAGTACAGACAGATTCAATACTTGTATACATCCAGATTGTAAATACTTTACTTATTAAGCATTCCATCTTTCGAGATTTTCTTTTTTCCGACTCAAGTAAAATTTTTATAGATTATTAATAATAAATAATAAGTTTTATATTTTGAAAAATTGCCTGACTGTTTTGAGATTGTAATCCTTTGCTTTGTAATAATCATAACATCAAATTGGATTTACTATTTTTCCTTTGGAGAAAAAGTAACTTAAATTGATATTTCGTTTCTCGCCAAAATGTAACTTTAAATTTAAGCAAATTCGTTTCGGTTAAGGTTAACTTCAAGGTCACTCGAGTGGTGTCTGGAATGAAAATGAATAGACTTAAAATCTCTATTTTTTCACTCAAGTTTGATTGTATAAGCCCATATAAATCATTAAATTTTTTCGGAATAGTTGAAAATACATTTAGATAAGTTTACATAGGTTCAAATTATACCATAGTTTTGACGCACTACTCCTAAGTGTAGTACCTTAATTCCTTCAAGTCGGTTGCAGTGTCATTTTAAAATTATACATGCGGATTTAGATTATTTATATTTAGATTTTCTCTTATGAATTTGCTAAGTTACTGTGTTGACCAATCAGACGAGACTGGTTTGTCATGTTATAGCATTTTCAGGTTCTACTTTGGTGTCCCAAACCAACCAGACGTGGCCATTCTGGTTTTGTGATCCCATTTTCTATGCGTGTTTATCCAACCGCTCACCGTGAGTAATGACCCCAGTGGATGTGTTAAAGTTTTCTCTGCTAAGTGTCCCTTAGATAACTCAACGCCTTAAGTACTTTTGTATTTCATGATTAAAACTAGTTAGCTTCCTGGTTCTTGTCATTACAGTCAAGGTCACTCAATATTTCCGACCCAACATCCGTAAGAATTCTTATCAGCATATAAAAATGTGATTTACGGGAGGGCTCTACTATGTTAACATGATATTACTACGATTTAATACACTATTAAAAGAAAACATGTGCAAAGTGTAAATCCCAATTTTACTGATTTGTAGCCTTGCAGCTTCGAAAACAGGAATGGCATTACTGCACAAACTGTTGAACTCGATAAATTCGGGTTTGCAGAGTAAAGTACTCTCAGGTAAATTCAAACAGATTTCTGAAATACGGAATTATTAAAACGACAATGGAAGCAGACCTCGAGCATGGAAACCAGCATCTTGCGCAGTTTCGCTTAATCAGATTCATTAGATTTGAACTTAAAGAACGTAAATTTAAAATATGATTTAAGTTCGAAATTTTTCATTTTTATGTGAAATTTTTAATTTCGATTTCCACTGTATTATTTGCTGCTGAATTCATCAGCAATGTTGTTGTAAAGCTTTTCTATGGGAACATTCTTTTTTTTTCTTTCTGTTGAACAGCAGAAAATTTTTTCTTCTCTTATTGTGAGAAATCTTTGGTTACGTAGAATATTTCAAGGATATTTGACACTAGAACTCATTTAAAATGACACAACTAGCCTTTACTTAATAATTTTAGTAGTTCTCGAGTGAAAATGTTTACTTCAACGGCTGATCAGAAAGAGAATCCGTGTCACCCGTAAAGTAATGTTTTTTTGCATTTCTGAGCGTTTACAATTACAAAGGCTGCCGACGTTTAAGAATGACACTTCTTTTTCAATCAAAATCCTTAAATCCATTCAAGATGCAGCTCCTTTACAAATGTAATAATTTTTTCAAAAAATATGGCGACGATCCAAATATTAGTAACGTTATGATCCTAGTTATGCTTTTGAGATATTTTTACATATACATACATCTCAATAATAAGCACGTTTATCGAAAAAAATTTTTCATGGAATTACACTTCCAAACTTTATTTTATATGCTAATTCCACGCTAACTAATTTATTAAAAAACGGGTTTGTCCCCATTCTTGTAGCACTAGCATTCAAGGCAATTACATATTTTTTAAATACAAGAAATTTACAGTACATTTCTGTAGTACGTTTTATTTAATCCAGCCATAAAATGGAAAAAGTGTATGAGCGGAACAAATTGTTACACCCCTCAATTGGTGCGAAGGCACGAGTCCATTAGATGGCCATCCTGCTCTCCCTCTTCCTTCTGTTCGCCTATCCTCCTCCCCCCGTCCCCCACCTTCCCTCATCATTATAAACTGGGCGCCTGTGTAAGGTAGCTATTAGATTTCCATTAATTTTTACTGCTTTCTCTGCTACACATTGGATAAAAATATATTTTCCTGCCATTCCGTACATTCTGATAGAATGATTTAAGATACAAATTCCATCCTAAAAATTGTATTTATTAGTCAGCCCACGCAACGGATGATTTTTAAACCCGACCTTCCAACTTGCTTGATAAAACTCTAGTACTTGTTGATCCATGTTTAATTTATTAAATGTAACGTTTTATTGTGGAATCTCGGATTGATGGATCATGGAAACTAATGGTTCTTGTAGTTAAGTGTAATTAACTAAGCGTTGTGCTTCTCTTCGTAGCGGTCAGACTTTGACCGTAAAATTAGCCAACGATTCATATGAAAATCGCGCACAACTTTGTTGAAATAGCATTTAAAGTGCGAAAGATTCATAAATGAGTTAATGTGTTTCTTTGTTTACTTTTAACAGTTATTTATGTATATAAATACTCATTTAAACATAAGAAATAACATGCCCGCACAAATGAGAATGATCATTCACAGCTTTGTAGATTGTAGACGCAAATATTAAATGGAGAAAAATCGTTAAAGTTCTAAAAACTGTTTTGAAATTCTGATTCTGGAAAAGTAGTAAGCCCAGACAAACTTCAATGAAGTAACAATTATTTCGATTCCTATCTTGCATTCAATTCATTCCTTATCTTCACATGCAAATGAAGGATCTTCCCCCCATTTTCAACGTTAAATAATTTTACTTTTAACATGTTAGAGTAAACTCTTTTAACTCAATTTATAGATGCGACTTGCGCTTTTGCCTCAAATAAGACTCAACTTTATTGTCAGAAAGTTGAGCAGTCCATCACTGAACACTTTTTTGATGTTAATAAGGTTCAGTGCTAATCTTCTTTGTAAAAGAAACTTTAGTATTTCTTGGATATAGTTAAGTGTCACTCATATGGATTTTGCTTGAAGCTATGGCTTTTGAATTGAAAAAACTTTCTCCCACGAAAAAATTTCTTGTTGGGAAGTAATAGCAGATATGGATGAGAGTATAAAAAACCAAGAGTTATTATTTCATAAGCATCACCCACAGCAGACCGCGAAGGTTACGAATATTATCTGACCTAAAAGTAGAGTCATTTAAAAACTCGAATAAGTTACTCACTGACTCTGATTTTAATTCATGAGTCCCTTCCACACGTTTATTTGCTTTCATGACTATGAAGACATTAAAGCCCATCAGATTCCTACACATTGTACATACACTCTCATAATTAGCAATAATTGCTCAGAACTATTCCTACGATCTATATAATTCATTTAGTGTATCCCTATGTATTGTTTTATTATTCGTTGTGTGTGGAGGATTTATTCTTTTTACTAATGGCAAATCGCCATGAAAACTATTCATAATTCTACAATTATTAGTAAAATTGGATTTAGTTCAGACTGATAAGTGAAATCGGTTGCAAAATATGTCCAACTGCAATCAAGAAATCACTTTTATCGACTGATGAATTTATTCCCCATGGACTTTCTTGCTTTATTCGCATGAAGCATCAAAATGGAACAAAATATTCCACCCGTGTCTACTCACTGATGGACATTGGGCCCCATTTGATCTGATCGATCATTCCTAAAATATCAATTCTTTTTTTCTTTCTATTATCAAACAATTTTTGGGGATAAAAAAATCCAAATTTTGATTGCTATTCAGTCAGATATTTGTTAAAGGGACTTCGCCAAATTTTCCGCCTATAAATTTCTGTCTTGCATACCCGAATATGATTGATAACCTAACGTAAATTGTTCATTAAATCATGAATAGGAGAATAAGTCAAAATTCTTCTGTGACTTTAATTACCGCCAGGGATTTGCCTCAGAATTTTCACGCCTCATCGAATTTATAATATCTGATATATTGCCCTAGCATAGATCTGGAGTGAATCAAGACACTGGAAGTACTCGATATCCTTTAAAGTGAACGCTTATCCCTTTCCCCGCAGGTTCAATACCTCATGCCGACCCTGTCCTTACTGCTTTCTCGAATTACTTATCTCTATCGAAGATTTATATGTCCTCCGCGCCATCCTTTATCTCACACTTCTTATAATTTCAGGTGCTTACCAATCATCGTTGCTCGCATTCCTTTCATCTTGCTGTGTGGTGGCGATAGTAATTAATTAGATAAATGCCTTTAGGATGTCTAACTTATCAATCACCTCCAATATTTATTTCTTCATATTTAAAGTCTTATTTGAAACTCCGTAAAATATTATAGAAAATTTAAATAGGTGGGAAATCTTTTAAATAGATACCTTCAAATAAAACTTAGAAGGAAGTGTCATGCGTTGCAACTTACAAATAAAATCACCCTTTTTATTTTTGTTTAAATCCCAATAGTCAAATCGTCTCCGTGGAAACATAAATTTTTTGCAAACGGTTTGTCTTAAATGCAATTTCTATTTGAACTAAATGCTATTTTGCTTATTTATCAGAAAGTGTAAATACCACCTGCCATCTAAAAAGCAATGAACCTCGACGACATTAAATATTCTTTTTCTAGACACATTAATTTCAAAGTTGGAAAGAGAAAAGAGTTGATCACCATGGGTGGGAAATCAGAAGAAAATGCACACAGACTAAAATAACGTAAATGGTATGATTATTTTTTATTTCCCTTTGTTAAATGAGGAATACTTAGAAAAGTTTGATAATAGTTTTAATTATTGAGTTATGGGTAACGGACACTGGTTATCTGTAGTTTAGAGTACGACAAAAAAAGTTTCTTCACTCTTGTATTACTTTTTAAGAGTGTTGATCGTCATTTAATTATAGGTCGAAGGTCATATTAATGACAGAGGTCACCAAGTTTATGGTGCCTTCTTTATTCGTCAAGCACTTTTACAGTATATTTTATTGCCAATTTTAGGCTTATTGACTGACCTTAGTCTGGATCTAATCTTTTCTACCGCTTTTGTCATAAATAAAACAATTTCACTTTCTATAGTAACTTCATAATTCGCATTAAAGCACTCTCCTTCCCCTAACTTTGAGGAGATGGAGTTGGTAAGTTGTCGAATCAGGAACTGGGATGGGGACTTCATATTAAGACTTGGGAAGTTCCAATCGTAGAACCTGATAATTTCTTGAAAACCTTGTTAGGGTAATTCCAAGAAAAATTGACATGACAGGTAGGTGAGAATTATTCAATTTTGATGATTTTCAATTTTTCAATTATTTATTCCAAAATAAAATACCTTTACACAAATCGAGATTACAATTTATTTTAATCTCAAATACTGATGATTACATCTTTCACACTTCCAGTTGATACACTTCTGTTTCAGAAAAAAGGAAGAAAACTTGCTTAAGTGAGATTTTGGTCTGAGCGAAGAGGACTAAGTGCGAAAATGTGACCGTGTCAAGTTAAAGCATAAAATATTTTCGGAAAACTTTTTACGGGCGTGATATAAATTAGGTTCAATTAAAAATACTGAGCAGTACTTCGCATATTAACTATTAATCAAACAAATTTGCCACATTTCTCTTTTATCAATTAATGTCCTTTTTTATTTTGGAATAAATGAAGAGGAAAATCTGGCAAAAATTTCTTTGTTACTTGCCATATCACCACCTAAAAGTTCCACTATAACGAGAGTGGGATTGAACAAATTAAGCATTCTTTTAACTCTTACAATTTCGAAATTAATTTAGAGTAGATATTTTTTTATTTAAACAGGTTTGACGATTTTCAATCGATCTACATTATTTTGAATTTTGTAAATAATTTATGTGAATGTGCTTGAAAATGAAAAATGGGAAATTTTGTACAGGTTTCTTTGAAAATGAAACACCGACTTCGCATAATTGCAATTCTTATTCGAATTAAAACATCTCTTGCTACAATACTGAATCCTCCTTTTGTGTACATATTTACAAACTAATTGTGATGACACAAATTAAATTAAACGTTTTCAATTTGTCCAATAAATATTTTAACAGAATATCACAAAATTATCATTTCAACTAATTAAATCCACAGCTCCCCTCGGTAACTCCCTCCTGTAAATACCTTCTTCTCTTTGTCTAAGTCTTGTATTGACGATCAGAGGAAAGTGACTAGAGATGCCTCATAGAACTTCCACTTATCGGAGACGTTTTTGATTAGCCCATATTCCACTTCACATAAAAGTGTCCTTAAAATTTACCACAGTTTGTTACCTCGTCGTCTTCATAATGTTCTGAAACCACTTCCATCATTATAAAACTAAACAGCGCCTTCATTTGTTACATCTAAAAATAACTTTCTGTCAATAAATGTATTGCAATAATGGCATTATTTAGTAGAATTTCTTGGTGGATAAAGTAATGAGAAATGATCTGTTCCCAAAAGTGGATTCATGTATTATGGTTATCCTGTTACTTTGATAATTAATCCTTGTTTGAATTGAAAATTGTACTTTCTGTGCAAATAAACTGCACACTGGCAAATAATTTTAGATGGACAGAAGAGAGTAATGTGAATGTTGTTTTTTAAGATTCGAGATTTCCTTTTAATATTCCAGCACCGATTTTACTCATCATCCAGTTTACTTGAAAGAACTTTTATGTAAAAACTTATATTTGTGCTTGAATGATAGTAGCCATTCAAATGATCAGAGTAAATAACTTTCGGTTCCCTTATTAGCGCATTATACGGTGATCTTTCGTAAGAAGTATTAATGACTATCGGTATAACTGTTTTTCCATAAATGCTCGTTTTTATACTTAGTTTAATCTCCATAGATGTTAACTATATTTATAAAATTCAAATGTTTGATCTTAAAAGATCTTTTGGATCAATATTTTATTATACCACCTGGCTACGGACATTTAATTCCTTCGATTGAAAGCCTGTTTTGAATTATCCTGCGTACTAGTCCAAGTCATCTATTGTTTTCGGTTATATTTGACATTGATACAGAATACGCGTGTTGAAACGCATGAATTTGGTATCACTTTACTTTCATTTAATACGATTTGAAATAATGTTTCATTTTGGTCCACAGTATTCTGACTAAAAATTTTAACTATGTTATATTATCTCAAAAGTAGAATTTTCCGGGTAAATGAACCGCTTATTCTGTTCCATTGCACCGTGAAATTAGAACAAATACAGGCACTCAATACTATTAATGGGTGCATTTTCGGATGAATGTTTTCATTCATTGTCGAATTAGTTAGAGCAGTTTAGCAAAATCTGCTCAACTACCTTTCTCGTTAATTTCTCTGACTCCATTATGTCCAAACTGTCTCTAGATAGTACTCCAATAACTTAATATTAAATATCCTGAATCTTCCTGCCAAGCACCAATTGCTTGTCGGAAATCTTTGAGTGGCCCAATAGTCAAAAAGAAGTAGCATCTTGACTGATTCTATGGATTACACTATTTTTACTGTTTTCACAACCTCACACGCACTTTCTACCTATAAATTAAACGCGCTAAGTGCTATCTTACTACCTAAAATAGGGTTGGGCTCGTTTGTAATTTATTGGATTATTTTTCTAGTCAACTGGAGAGTTTGATAAACTGACTCTTATGTCTTGTCACAGAAATACAAAATCGTTTTACCTTAATCTTCAATCTGTTTGACCTATCTGGTCAGTATTATTAACAATATTCAATATTGATTCAATCTTCATCTTAAACCCATGTACATTTACACGTATTTTCCTCCTAGTCGGTAAAATATATCATTTGCTCTATTTGAACATCGAAGTGGAGAATACGTTATGTGCCTTAATATTACCGAGTAATGGGGTCCTTGTAATGCACTTTCCCTACAAAAATTTTCAGGAACAATACTATTCTTTAGCCACGTCCTGATTTGATTTCGATCATTCGTTGCAAACCAGATCAAAGGCCATACATTTCGTCGTAAGTAACCGACATGGAAAGTAAATGATAGTTAAGGAAATGATAAATTATGAATTACAGATAATTTATGCAGCAAAAACTACTCTATTTATCAAAAATAGCTTTTAATCCTAATTTCTAGCGGCCTTTTAACTATAAAATGGAAGAAAAACAGAATAAGTCCTTTTGAAACTCCACAAATTGGTCGAGATTTTAGATATCAATCTGTCGAGTTTTAAAAGGCATCTAGGAGACACTCAGGCCCTAAAATTAAGGCAGAGTATAGGAAGTTGTATTAAGAAAAGTACTATCAACTTGAGAGATTCCCATAGATAAGACTAATGGTTCGGTTTTGTTCGCAAATTGAATGAGTTTGTAATATTTAATGACATATTTTGTAAAATTATCAATCATTATCCATTATTCTAGAGAAATAAAAACTAAATAAGTAGTGATGACAAGAGGATAACTTCGTTGATTAGGGCCCGTCAGCAAAACTGGTGTTCATTGGCTCGGTACACGCTCATCGAGAGGAATAGCCAACCTCATTGGCTCTATGATACTAACGTTGGAGACGTTTTTCTAGGTGAATTTGAGAGTTAATAAGCAATAATACTCCAAATATGCTGGTAAAGAACTATCTTAGAAGTGCATATATGGTCGAAGATCACTTTTTGTAGTATAGAGCACAACTGGAATATACTGCAATGGAACTTCACTTCTTTGTTATTAAAAGAAAAGTATAAGTATAGGTATAAGTCAAAATTATACACGATGAGGAATCCAGTAATAAGGTAAGAGCGCGAAGTCATTTTCTACTCTGTCATCTTTCTTCCTTGAATCCTTATCGAACATCTTTAAGCCAATAAGATTTCGCTTATTAAATCCTGTAAACATTTAAAGATCTTATTGCCGAAGTATATCATTATTTCCATTGCTTCACATGTTTTAATTGAGTGTCATCGTCATTACTGCAAAAATTGATAAAATAACAAAGTAAGCATTGGTATTGGTCGATTCAAAAATACTATTCCTCTCATTAGCGTTAACTATGAAAACCAGCGCTTAATTGCTGAAATGTTATGTTCAGCCTATTGAAATTTCCATTTGCGTAATGCTTCATTATAAAAATCAAAAAAGCGGTCCATAAGATATTTCTTTAGTGAATGGCATTTATGTAAATAAACCGGCTATTTTACAAAACGATTTTAATTATTTCTCATTCTGAACTCTGATAGTAAGAAAGGAATAATATTTATAGATTCTTTCTCTACCAAATGAATTAGAGCTTAGAAAACGTCTTTTTAAGGGAAATTATATTTTGTTTGAAGAAAACTGATAGTAAACTCAGCTGGCTATTGAAACTAAGCTTTTCAATATGTGAAGCTAAGGCCTTTAGAACAAAGTGGACCAAACTACTGCTCAAGTTTCGGAAAACTTCTTCTCTCTCTCTCTCTCTCTACTAATGAAAACGCACAAAATTTTAATTAAATTCTTGGTTAGAACTCTGATTCGTTATTAATTTTCATAAACGGTTAATGATTCTGTATTAATAATTCAGAACTAGTTAACATTCGATGCATTTTTAATAGGAATTATTCAACAATATTATCAAATTGGAAAGTGATTACATATGAAACATAAAAAAACAAATTCAGTCAGTTTATTTATTTGAAGTTAAATTGCTTGAAGTATATCAAAAAGTGAATGCAAATTATATTTACATTTTTTTATCCGCTCTAGAAAGAGTTTTCTTTTTCGTTCATTTTAGGATAAACTGCTGTTTATTAATTAGTAAAGAATGCTTAAAATGACTCTTTTAGGCTAAGATATGCTTTTTTCTGAAGAGCATTCTGATAGCCAACAGTAAATAACTCCCTTTCCCGAATTAACGGGTCAAGTGTTGAGTGAATTGTATAATAGCGATGGAAATTCGAGGGAGAGAGAAAGAAACGAAGACCGGAGGACGGAGGGAGCGTGAGAAACTCTTCAAATGTATTAAATCAGATTAATACTAATCTAGGGAGATCAACTGAGTCATCGCATGGCAAAAACTAATTAAAATCAGTTATCAACGTATATGCGTACTTTGATTTCAGAGAGGTGAAATGAGCAGTTGTAAAAATGATTTTGAATAAAACAAGGTTAATATGTAGTTCGAAAATATATTTAAGTAATAAGTGGAAGGTAATCATCCAGGAAAAATATTTAAACATACATTTGAATTAATAGATTTTGTCAACAAATTTTAGATTTTATTGGTATATTCCATTTGCACCTTATTTGAGTTTGAAAGGCAATTCAAGAGCAAAAATGGAATTTGTCCAGCCCGTAATGAATGCAGTAATGAGACGAAGGGTAAGCCTTAATTATCAATTTGGCCAATTTCTTATTGGCTAATTTAATTAGACCTTGCATCAGCACTATACTCTCTGGTATGAAACCACACGGACATCAGCTACCTCCGTAGACTTTTGAAATCAACAATTTATTAAGGAAGAAAGAAAAGTTAATCAAGGCACACATTCTGCACTCATCACAATTTAATGCGCATCTTTTGTGGCATTTTTTTAAATTTATGGTGCATCGATTTCCAATATATTAAATAGGTTTGCAGTATTTTTAAAACACTTCATAGAATAATAATGATACCCTTTGCTAAAAATCAATTTTTGCCTATTTTTTCCAGGAAGATCCGACTGTCACTTTATTATTTTATAGGTGATCTCTAACTGGCAGAACCTGAATTAAGTCCTAAGTGTTCGCTGCTTTCTACTCCTTAAAAGTGTACTAAATCGTTTCATGGACTTGTCCTTCTGCATGTCTGTATTTAGTCCCTCCACACACCATTTTGATCCAGTTAAATTCGACTTACTTTTTCGGGTTTATTTGAGATCAATCTTGAAAAGTTATATTTTTCGTTTATCTCAGAACTCTGACTAAAATTATGAAATAGAGATAAATGAATATTTGCTTTATTTGAACAATAGTCCATGTAAAAGATACAATTTTGAATGGATACGTAGCTTTCAAGTTAATATTTTCTGTGAGAGGGAGGAAAATATAGACTACTAGATTTACACCTTGGATTTCTTCATAGCTCCAGTTTTAGTTTTCCCTTTATCCTGTAAAACATAATTTCCTGGGATTTTTAGGAGCGTCAGGTTAGAATTTAGGCATTTCAAGGCGGCTGAGTAAAAATCGTAGTAGATGTTAATTTTTAAGAATGGAGGTTTGTATTGAATTGCATTCCCTTAATCCGTCATTTCTAAATCTAATTCAAATTCGTCTGATTGCAGAAGAAAACATTTACCAAGTTTTGTGATTGGTAAGTGATACCACTCCTATCCTTAATGTTACAGAGCTGTTAGTTGTTATAAGTTTGCTAGGTTAAGGCAGCAGAATAATTCTACTTTACCCGATTTTAATATATATATATATATATTCTTTAATTTATTTTCTTTCCTTTTATTTTTATTAACTTCAATTCTTGTTGTCTTTCAGTATTAAAAATTCGATTTCGCATGCAAAAAATGCTTCACAGTCTAGTTTGAAATTTATTTAAGGAAGTCTTTTTGCCCACATTTTTATTAAGAAGAAAAAGATTTTTGCTAGAAATTTATTTCATCACGAAAATTTGAAAATAATATTTGAAAACAGACTACAGCCAACTTCAATTAGGTACGCACTCGTTTCATGCTAAGGGACAGCAAGAAAATTCCTTCTTAAAAGCTTTTAGGTGACAGTAGTAAAGGGGAAGTAATGAGAAAAGGGGAAGAAAATTGAATTCGATTAGTTAGAAGGAGCATGGGATATTTTGTTTGGTTTCTTGTCCATATTCTTCGTGGCTGGACAAATTACGATAAGTCAGCGCATATCGTTGATGAGAAAATTACTGTTTATAGACTGTTGGAGTTCGCCTTGAGTAAACTCTAGTCAGCTCCCCTGTGTTTGGAATATTTTTTCTAGTCTCACCTACTTACTCCCGACTATAAAAATGCACGGTTGAATAGAATTTTTATTACGAATAATTCAGTTTTAATCACTTGATCAACAATTCTAAATATCCCTTATATTAATTCATTCAAAAATTCAGCGAACATATCATATCGGTCAATTCATAATCTAGGTGTAATATCCAGTTGTAATATCAAGTTGTGTGTCCTTGATGGATATCCATCGTTAATCAACTCCTAGTTTAAGAAAATTTAATTTCTCCCTCTTTACTCATTTACTCGTCAAGTTATAGTCTGATTGGCTCTGTATTAATTCGTGTTTACCTTGCATTCTCTATCTCCTTTTAATATGACTTTCAGAGATTTTAAAAGCTTGAAGGAAGGCATTTGGACAAAATCTCCTTAATTTTATGTTCATTTACATGGGAAGGATCATTTCCCTCTTTATTCCCGAGTATTACTCATTTTTCATTTTACACAGATTGATTCATTTCGAAGCTGTCAAAAGCAATTATTCTTGCATTTAGTGTTTACCCTTCTTCCAACAAGCCTTCCCGCAACAAATCAAGATGCTCGGTTTTACCATTTCAATTTAAGAAAAGTAAAAAAGGATTTTGAATTTAGAACTGACTTCTACTACAATGACATGTGGTTTATCACATTAAGGAGGCTTTATTTTATTTGCCAAATCTTAGTGATTCAAGTTTACGAATACTGATTTACTAAAATTATCATTAATTAGTCTGAAGTCATTATCATCTCAAAAGGAATATCAATTTCATAATTGCTCTCTTATTTGTCCTCACATTAGTAATAAATTCAGGTAATCTACCGTCTTTAACCAATGTACCAAATTATTTGTACAATTACAGTCACGAATGCAAAATTTCTGAACTTCAAAGGTGAAAGAACACTCTGAAAAAGCTGCTTTTTCAGTCTCGATTGCAAAAATGGTAAAATCTAAAACAACTGTATGGTGGGGAAAATTACAGAATTTTCATATTAAATTTTACCAAAGTCAGTGATTAGTATAAGAAAATTTCTACTTCGATTGAGAGGTTTGAGCAGAAAGGACAAATGGCGGGTAAGAAGGTACCACATCAATGAGTATCGGAAACTCATGGCAGCCTAACAACTAATTGGCACCTTTTAATGGACGAGCGTAGGAATCATTTCAAGAGGATGGATGTGAAATTTTAAAGGGTCATGTAATCCAGATTCGTCGTATTATGAAATTTGGAAAAAAGTTAAAAGGTGAACAAAATTAATGGGGTATAAATTCTACTTAAGTAGGGTCCCTTCAATTTTATTATTTTTCTTCACTTATTATTTCTCACTAGACTGTTTTAACTATCTCGCTGTTCTTCCTATTTTGATGTTTCCGCCGAAAATGTTTCTGTTTTTCCGAAATTAATACTATTTATATATGAGAGGAAATACCAAAGATTTATTCATGATAAGAATGGTATGCATTAACGGTCTAATGAATAGCTGCTTTGTAAAGTGATCTTAAATTTACTGTAAAGCCATTGCAAAATTTCTAATAAATGTGATAGAAGATCATCTTCCAACTGTAAAATTTCTGCTTTTCTCGACGTATTGTTTAAAAATTTCAATAGAACTCTTTTGGTGTTTCATGAGAATGACAAAATGGTGAAGAACTTTCAGTTTTAAAAATAAATCATTTATGATTAAATATTTGTACCCGCCGATAACCCCATAAGGACAGATTTGCCTTCTAAAAAACAAGGCTAGACCATGTATCATGCTATGTTTATAAAAAGGTGTTTTAATATTTCTGTCATAGGCTGATGGCGATTCAAATTTTCTAAGGAAAGAATGAGAGATCTTGACAAACTTGAGCTTAATAGTGATTCAGGAAAAGTTGGAATTCTGTCGTTTGGTAGATATGGCATGCTATATGCGCGGTCTGTTCAATTGCACGCGTACATTCTGGATTAATACAAACTCTAACATGCTCAGATAGCCCGCGCATAACATCTTAGCCATAAAAGAATTTGAAATTTTTTAGCAACGGTTAATCGCAGTAGAGGAATCTTCTTCAAATGACATCCATGGCATTTCTATTGAATAAAATAGTTTTTGAGCTGGGCAATCCTGTTTAATCGTGTTTTTATTGTTCTAATTAGTGTCATGCGTAATAAAGTAGCTAAAAGGCCGATGCGAAATTGCTGTCCTGAGAGTCAACTCAAGTTCACTCCGATGTTGACGTGCTTAATTTGAGAACAGTAAATTAATTCGATAAAATCTGAAACGTATTCTTAGAATAGTAATTAAATTTAACATTACTAATTAAGATTTTCATACAAAGTTTTAATTGCATTAGCTTGGGCGTAACTTTACAAATCATCTGTGGACATTTGAGACTGCATTGGCGATGAAGTTTGCTTTCACATTGATCTGAATATTTTTGTGCTTTGAAAAATTTGTCGGAAATAATATGCCAGACATAGCAGAAGCCAAATAACAGCTGACCATTCGTAACAATAAGACGTTGATCAATCCCAACAACAGCACCTCACTTAGGTCATCACGAAGGGTTCAGAGCTGCCAATAATCACCTGGAGACATCAAATATTGGACATGGCTAAAGTTGCATGAAGAAATTAGGACATAAAGAGGCCTAATAATAAGATGTCGATAGGCAAAACTCAAAGGCGCGGAGTTTTTATTTTGTTTCCGGGTCAGTAATTGCCACAGGTTGTCGCCACCACCTTTGACAATATGTCAACGTACACAGTTCCTAACAGCATGACAATTATTTGGGACATAAATTGTTATCAGTGCGGAGGTGTTTTGACATTCAATTATTAAAGACCAGTTCATTCATAAGTAGTCTCTAATGCACTAATTGTCTGCATATCTTTCTCTGCGAGTCTTAGTCAGCTCTAGCTTAGTAATATGCGCATGGATCATAGCGGTAGAAACCAGACTTCCCTGCATTACAATAGTGTAGAAGAATTTTACTTTGCAATAACTTTCCAGCCAATTCAGAACTGTTCTAGCTATACTAGAGACTTTAGATCATTTGATCAGAATGAATATTATTTTTTAATTCATATTGGTTATATATGCCTATCTTCTTACTGTTTTATATTAGTTATTTAGAAAGGGTCGTTCATTTAGTCTTCAATCATGTTGAAGCTTCAGCTACCATTCATAATTGCAAACCCACTACAAGATCATTGCGTCATATTTTCATTATATTTCACTTGGCCAAATAATAATATTAATAGTTACGTATGCGCAATATTTCGCAGCCGAATGATGAACAAGACTCTTGTATGGGAGGTAATGAGCTGTATTTATAACAAAACTGATTTACATGACAATACTAAATATTTGACGCAATAAATCGTTTCTTGATATAACATTTTTTCTTAAAAATATTATTTTCAGATCATGGGAAACGGGGCTTCTGAAAGCGTATGCGCGATGGCGAATAGCTTAACAGCAGGCCGTATATATTTTTACTGCATTATATCATCTTATGAGCTTATGAATTTCTTTATGTATACTGATTTTTTAGTTTAGACTCACACAATCAAGGGTGATATTGTATATATACAATCACCACTGATCGAAATACTATTTAACTCGGATCAAATTACTATTCCTTTATTGATATTAAATTGTTAAAATTATTGGTACAGAATGTGTCAAGTTCTCCCGATATTCCGATTTTTCTTAGGACTTCCTTCAGACCTATGTCAATTCGCCATCCCATTTTTACCGGTGCTATAAGCCCCTAAAAAAGGTTGGAATTGAAGAATCAAAAGAGATTTTAGGCTGTCATTTGTACAGTTTTTCGATATAGAAAACGGGTTGCAGTCACGTTATTAAATTGTTGAGCAGTGCAAATTTAAGGCATTTATGACAAGCTCCTAAATAACAGTCATGTGTAAAAACAGAACCTGATTCAGAAATGAACATTTGCTTCCGAGGAAAATTAGAAATGTCAGAATGTAGTTGTCCACTGTCACTTAAAGAACTTTTCACGTAAGTGAATTTAAATGTGATTTAACATTAAAGACCTTAGTGTTGCCATTCATGCATCAATTAAGTGTATTACTTAGGAAGTAAGTTTAATTAAAGAATAATTATCTTTGGAATCATTAAATATGCCAATATCCATTTTAAGATGTTAATACATATATTTTTTTTTATCCATTCTGTTCTTTCTTTTTCAAGCCTAAAAGTGGAAGCGATTGAGATTTTTAGGCCTGTTACTTTTTCGAAAGAATGAGTTTCAATTCCATGACTCAGTTATGAAATTTCTATTTGATATGCTGCTTAAAAAGATGCAAAATATCTCCAGATGAAGACTTACTGTTGAAAAGTTGCAACGTAAATAATTGTTTCACAAGCAAGGGAATATTAACTCTATAAATCATGTAAGTGACCTACTGTTTGTTCTATTGTCTGGAAATTCTTCATGCACTCTAACGAAAACCACATCTTATACAGTAATTTACATTTCCCTATATAAAATAGTCTTGCCGCTTAAGCTCCCTCTAAATTATCCCTCTCGTTCGATTTAATATAACAAGAAATTAACATCTTATTTGCTGGAGAACGCAGATATAATTTTAATAGGATTCACAAATTGACACGCCAAACCAGCTAGTCCCGTTAATTATTACACTACTTATTTGACATAAGTAACATTATTATTTGAATATTAACTTTGGCTGGGACCAGCCAATCTGCTATCTCACTGCACGCATATTCGTTCAAAATTATTCGATCGACTCTATATATCGATGTATTATTTTTTAATTAATTATTTATGTCAAAATTTTTTATAATATACATTTTCACCATGGAAAATATTTAATATTTCGAATACATTCGACGGGTTTACTGCTTGACGTTTTATTATTCTTCCTCTCATAAACCTCCCTTCTCATCTGTCCATCCTGTTAAGGAAAAAACTCACTGGCGCTAAATCAACTGCAAAGCTGACTTTGGGTAACATTTTGGGTTTAAAAAAAGAATCAAGATTACCCTAAGATTAATACAATTCATAGCATTCTAATAGTTCCCCCATTAGTTAAAACGGTTTTCTTAAACGCTACCTGGAAACCAATAAATTTCAATATTTATTTTAATGTTTACCAGCCCAGACAAGGGAAGCACCTTTCGCTGTCGCTCTTCTTATCTCTATGAACAACATCGCAAATAATAATGGAAGGAAATAAATACTGCGGCCTGAATAATTGTAGCAGAAGGAAAGTTGAGTCTCATTATAATAAGGTAAAAGTCACAGGAAATAGAGAGGAGTTGAATTTTGAGAGGAGGGAAGCTTATCGTAGGGGAGTGCGGAGAAAATGGACAAATCAATAGCTATCATTTACTAATTGGAATCATTAAATTCAGCTAAAATTTTCCCTATCACTGTCAAGATTTACATAGTGGTCTGCGTTGAAGACTAAAGATAGACTCTGGCTTATTCTTTGCCAGTTTTTTTCACATTTAAAACATGTTTCTGACATATAATAATCAAAGATTGGATAAGGCAAAAGTACGAGAGCAATGGACTTTTAATTTATGTTAGTAAAAGACAATATATTGGATGAAATGAGTCTGTAAGAATTAATTAAGTTTAATTTTCATCTGGTCGCTTTGGCTCTGGGTTCTTATTGAGCACTCAAGAGAACAAGGCAGGATAGTACCTCCAAAATTGATACATTCGGAAATTGGCTTCCATTGCCTCCTAAAAGATTCAAATTAGATTTATATTCATTTTTTCAGATCTGAATCTAAGTATGTTGGTTTTGTGCGTGTGTAATATTGCGTTTAAGCTATTGAATTACTATTTTAGTGGTTTTAAACGATAAAGTGGTTTATGCTGAAGCCTTCGTTTGCGTGCAGTTCTAAATTGGGAGCTTTTTATCACAATAAGAAAATGATATTTGAGATTGCCAATGTAACAATTTGTCAAGAAATCTTAGACAGTATAAAATGACCTTCGTGGAGTTGCCGACCAAAGAAAAACTGAATTCTCTCAATGTTTATTACCTAAAAATGTTTGAAATTCGGTTCGAACTCGAGTAAAATACATAAGCATCAAATGCCGTCCATTGAATTATTGATTATTGGATTTCTACACTAATATTTGGATAAATCAGATCACACTTGAAGCAATTGCTGATACAACTATTGGCTAACCAGGTGGCCAACCATTTATCACATGTCCAATTTTATATATACAAAGACTTTTTCTTGGCGAAAAACGTTGTTTGAGTTAAATTTTTCCTTCCTATTGTCCGAGTTGTGTAGCTTTATTGAAGTGGCAGCTAAGTGCGACTGAATCAGTTTTTCCTATAGCGGATAATCCACAAACATATTTTGTTAGCCACTGCTGGTGAGCTTTTTGCCCTATCGAAGTTGATAGTGCTTATGACCATGGCTAACATCACCAAATGGATTGAATGTACCTCCGTTTTAATTTATTTGGCTTGTTCAGCTTGTTTATGGAACTTATATCTTGATGAATAAGTTGTCTGGATTCCTCATTCCTCGTCATCTATATTTCTTTTTAACAATTTCGGGTCTTGACACTGAATCGATTTAGTTTTCATTGACTGCAAATAAGATTATCTTAGCTAGGAAAAAACTAAGAGATAGATAGGCTGAGATGAATATGACTGACTCCTAAATTCAATTTTTTGTTCAATCGGCTGTAACCATGTTTGGATATACAAATTCAAGCAGTTTTTGAGAAGTGAATACTCAACTCTAGCTTTGAATTTGGTCACAAAGAACACATACAAGTTTATTAATGATCCCGATCATCAAGTCCACGGGAATCATTTTAATTGGAAGGCGCCAATTCACAATCTATTAATTCTACACTGTCATTGATTTGAGATACATTGGTTGACTTCAATCTGGGTTGGTTATCTGTTATTATTTTTGATGTAAACAACTCTCAAAAATAAACCCTTTATAGTAGTTTGCTTTCTACTACCTTACTACTATTGCTTACTTGTAAGACGCAGTTGCGCACTCCACCGTCTTAATTAGGGTAAATTAGGCCTTATAACTTAAGCATTTCTGTAAAGGGGATTTAGTCATCCGTGAATTTCTAATTAACGGCTACAAACTGGAGACATTGTAGTTAGCAGAAAAAACTCTAACCGTGCACCACAGCAAATTAATGAACCAAGAATTCCGACTTAGTAAAATTCTTCTTTAATTCCCTACCTATTCTCTTCTTTCTCCATCCTTTCGTTTCCTCACCCCATTTCGATTGAACTGTTTCTATTTGGACTGCCTTTCATGATTATACTATTTCCTGGTATTAACTCAATGGTGAAGCGTTTTGCTTCCCTGTGTGTATTAACAATAATAGTACCTCACATATGTGATCGGGTGACTAAAGTGAAAAACTCTGAATAGTGAAACTCCAAATTTCAAAAGTCAAAGGTTGTTCAGCTGATGCTAAAAAACAGTCTCTATTAACATTCCCATAACGAACTTGTGAATGGGAACAATGTGAGAAAGGGTTTGCAATCATTAGCCTTAATAATTAAATACCAAACATAGGAAGGTAACTAACTACTCTCCCTTAAGACACTCTATCTAGCACTACTTTCCAGTAATTATCAAAGTATAATTAGTTGATATGGCAATCATGCCTACCTTTTGGTAGCACCTTTAGCATTGTATTATTGATCTCTGAAAGTTTAGATGGATAAACTAGTTAATTTTGAATTAAAAGTTAAATAAATTATATAAATACTACTTATGAACTAATAAACTTACCTAATTCTGCTTCCTTTGGTACTGGAACTACAAATATAAAAGGTGTTATTAAATCTGATAGTATGTTCATATTAGCACATATTGCTTGATGATAGTGAGTTTAGCCCACCTTCTGTGATCTCGGGCTCTTCCTCTTGTGCGCCTAGCATAAAAAAAAGAAATTAATGCGATTGCGAAAGTATTTCATGAATATTGTATGATCTAAAAAATAAACTCAAGGAGGAACTTATTAGAGCAAAATCTTGCATCATTTTAACAAATTTAAATTTGCTTTGACGTACTTTTCTTTAAGATACAAGTTATCCATTATTGAAATATCAGATTGAACATTTAGTTTAAACAGGAATAACCAGAATACGAATGAGTGAATAGATAGAAATAGTGTAAACGGACATCAAATACTTTACATCAAACTAGAACAAGAGGATTTACTGATCTCTCTAAATTCTATAAAATTGTAAATTTTCACTTGTTTCTGTTTGCTTCTGTTTTCATAAGTAAAAGACATTTGAAAGGGTTTGAGAGAAGAGCGACTTTTAGATACTTTCCCCATTTTCTCGCTTTGATCTGAATTCAAGTGAATTTATTCCTAGATCGTAAACTGGACTGTCCGTTCAAATTTAAATAAGCCAGAATAGCATTAGAAGCATTATTATGTCAAATAATAAATTTAAGATTTATTTTGTTTTCTTAGAAATAATTTTCACTGGAAGGCTTAAAAGTTTTAAACCGCCTAGAATTCCATTAATTTGCTGATGAGCCATAAAACCGCGAATAAACAAAATGCACTGTATCTGGATTTCCTGAAATTACTATAAAATGTAAGTTAAAATTAATTTGATTGGTTACAAGACTTTGTAATTATAATTCAGTATTTTTTTGAAAAGCTGGTATCTATCACAATTTCTCAACTGGCAGCTTTCAAATCAAGAGTTAAACAAACTTAGAGTCTCAAATACTTCAAAACAAAATTTATAATCGAAAATTACTAAATACCTCACATTAGGAGAAATTCTGCCTATCACTGTTGATCTTCTTTTAATTTCACTTATAAATCCCTTATTTAAATATAATAATGATGCCCATCAGTGTAAATATTAAATTGTCTCCTTGGCATGAAATGTGTGCCATCACAGAGGTAAGTGCCTAAAACTTTATAATATTAATAATATGCTCAATGTAACAAGAACAACGTCATTAAATAAACACAAGTTAAAGTAATTTCGAACTTGCTTACCTATAAGTAAGCAAAGAAGAAAGACAAACAGGAGGAACAGGAGGAAACGTGAAGATGAGTTCATTTCGAAATTATGCCACTTGAGGAATGAACCCACAATATTAGGCTAACTAATGAACCAATCAGAATGCGGCCAATTGCTCCAACTGCGTCGCCACAATTTAACGAGCTATTTCACACAATTTATCGAGTTTAATTAGAAAATGACTCTGATTCACAACGTGGATGAGCGATATGGGCTTGAGAGAAATACATTTGTCTATTTATTTTCCCGTCTACTTTCAATTCATTGATTATTGCAGTAAAAAACTTGCCGCTCTTTGGCTTGCCTATCTTGCATTAACTTCCTCGACTTTCTGTGCTTGTACCTTGTTTCTCTCACTGCTTTAAGTATTTTGCCCTAACTTCGCTTTATAAATTTGAAATTGAATGTTTTAAAATGATTGCAGACTTTATCTTTTCAAGCCCCTCATATCTCCTTTCTTTTGGTTTGTATTAAATTTGTGTGAAAATAAAAAGATTGAATAAGACTCTGAAATCTCTCAATCATTTTACGAACTGCCTTAGATATTAGATGATTTTGATTTAAATGAAAACAATTGCATTCCCGACTAAGAGGACATAGAATATGTGAAAACGCAGTTCATAACAGCTGAAAACAATGGTGCGTTTTTACTCGAATCACTTTGCAGATAGCTTGAATGAACCGAAATTAATCACTCACTATGCCGAAAGCGCATCTGCGTAATTTCCATTGGAAAACTTGCGTCGTTGTATTTTTACAATACTTCTTTCTGAATATAATCACTGAGAGTTCAGCTCATATCATAAAACGAGCTCCTTGGGCCAGTGTCTACCAAAATTATAACGAAGAAGCCCGCGCCGTTCAACAGATACTACTTCAAAAATGTAACATAAGATTTCTAACAAGCATACAGTGCTTAAATATTCTCTGTTGTGCACTTTTTCATGCAATCTTGAGAAAAACTTGCACGGTCTTTGATACTGGTACAGAAAGTAGAAATTGCTAAAGAACTTATAGAAGATTTATTCTTATTAATCATTGACATAAACCAAATCATTTTTTGTTACTACCGTTTTCTCTTATTTTACCTTAGTTAAATTTTACTGTTCAGCCATTCTCACTTTCAGTACTTCTATTGGATGATTATTCCCACAATGCTTTCGAAGAATCGCTTTCATAAACGTTTTTATCGATTTTCTTCCTTCCCTCCCCCTTATCTTTCATTAATGATCCATTATAATTGGATTGCACACTTTCAACTGCCATTAAGTGCTCATTTACAACCTTCATTCCAGTTTAGCCTTTTGTTAGCTCTAGCCCTGTTATACTACTCTTCCCTTTATATCTGAGTTGTGGTTGTTGCCAGAGTGGTACCTTTAACTTAACTGCCACTAGCCTTTATTCAAAAGAGGGGTTTAGGCAGCCTTTGTCGTGCTTTGGTGGCCTTAAATTTTGCTTTTTATCAGTGTTTACCAATGAAAATCTTCCCGATTAATTCCATTGTAGCTATGCGTAATAAAATAGTATTTCAAAATTAATATTCGCTGTATTTTAGTGTTTGTAGTACACTACTGCTCTTCTAAGTTACTATTTAATGAATCGTATCAAAGCTTAATGCCACAGGTGGTTGTATTGAACCTTGACTTATCATAAAAATGAGATACTCTAGGTACAACTAGCTTTACTATCTCCATGTTGCAAAGTATTGGAGGAAACCAAAATGAATTTATATGTTCAGGAAGTAACACTAAGTGCATATATGAAATATGACCGCATGGGTATGCTTTCAAGCGCAGAGCGATCATAAAATCCATTAAAGTACCAAAATCACTAAGCATTCAGGTTATCTTGAAGCTTCTCCTTAGTTCCATGACTTCATTATCAAGCTGTTAATTCGACACTTAGCTTCCTTGAGAAGATGGCAGTGGTTTTGCAGAAACACAGTTCATGAATATAACGGAGGATGATATAGGTAAAATTGATAGAGCTATGAATCATGGATTGGAAAGAGATGTCAAAAGGTAGTCGCAGTGAAGGTTATCTAGTGCTAGAGGATAAATAAACAAATAGAAGGAAGGTGCTCTACTGGACTTACGAATACAACTTGATAAACACCTTCTAGCGGCGATATGAAGTATGCATATGAGTCACTCGAGTTGTTTGGTCAGATTAGTTTAGGGAAAACCTAATGTGGAACAATGAGAACTGGGCCATTTGTTACGTCCTAAAGCTAAAGCACACAAACCTCCAAAGAAGTGATGGCATGATTATATGATGGTGATAATACATATGAAGGCATGGCTAGTAATTCATAAAAAACGTAAGTCAAATTTGACTAAAAATAAAACAAATGAGAATATCCCAAGTTTAGACACCAAAAAATTCAAACTATAAGAGATTTTATATAATAACTAACGCACGCAGTTGTTTGAAGATTTATACGTTGCGATTAAGCATAAACATTTAACACGCTGAATTTCAAATTAATTTCGATTTAAATTTCCATGAGTTGAATATGACTTACACTTACAGATGCGTCCAAGTTTTCGACGCTCTCAATCGATAAGAATTTGTTGCCTTCACCATCAAACTTCTAAGAAGTCCGACTTACCGCTGAGCGTCAAACTGAACTTTTCATTTCCTATTAATGTTTTAACTGTATAATTTTGTCTCAAGCCTAATACAAACCCCCAGCTTCTATCGCAAAGCCGTCCAGCTTTTGCCCCAATGTTTCTATCCACCTCCTTCAGACAGATCCTCCAGCCATCTCCTCTTCATATATAGCTCTTCTACAAGCTCCTATCTCAAGAGCATTCCCCACTCTTGTGTTCCATTTTTGTCTCTGCTACTGATATCCTTTCCTCTTCCTTTTTGTAGTTGTCAAGTGAAATATAAAAGTATAAAAATTTTCAGCATTTTTTCTTTACTCGAAACAACGCCTAACCTCTTGCATTGTTTGCATGTACCAAAAAGAATTTTCGCGCTAGTGTTTTTTCTCCTTCGTTCCTCTACTCTTATTTGACGAATATTCTAGAGTTGTAAGCCTGGAGCTACAGCAGTAGCTTTGCATCTGATGGCCCTCTGGTACTGTCCCGTAACTCATTCATGTGCTGGTTAAATTCTCTTACTTAGATTATTAAAATAGATTGACAGTCTATAAATGGCTGCCTAACAGAAGTCAAATTGAAGTGTCTAGCATTAACAATTAGTGAGAAATCCCTACATTTAACGACGTACATGTAATCAAAATTGTACAGAGGGTTCTATTGTGGTGAAAATAAATACTTTCACTCACAGATGCAAACAAGGAAATCGGAGATTAAGAATCGCATGTTTGAGTCGATATAGCACCCATCGTTGTGGTACTTTAAATACCTTTAAAACATCTAAATTCCTTAACTCAATCTTATATCTAATTTATTAAGGCAATTCAATCAAATGGGTGGTATCAAAATTACGAGTTTGAGAGAGATATCGCTTTTAAATTACATTCACCGAGAGAAGAGGAAAGTGAAAATTAGAGAGGAAAGTCATTATGAGCCAATCAAAGAAAGAACCAGTTTATTGTTATTAACTCTGAAACCTTTACAGATAAACTTTGATGAAATGGACACTTTATCAATGAATGTAAATATGGAGAACTTTCGGAAGAACTTTAAAAGACCTGAAATTTGAGAGGAGATTATTCCTCACGAACATAACTTCAGAAAATCAGAAAACTCAAAACCTTGAATAGATGAGTGGGATGATAGCGAAACAGTTATGATCTGCTATTGGCTGTAGGATACCGTAACCGACCTTTAAATCCTTTAAGAAATTTCACCAGTCATATATATATAATTCGACAGAACCCCAATACAAACAACACAAACCACCAATTCCAAATAAGACGCACGTTTTCGTATCCATAGGTCGAACTATTTTATGCGCCATTTACAATGATAAATTCGTTCAAATAAAGGAGAATGAAAGGATTATATTAAAAAGTGGAAAATAAAGAACCTTAAATATAAGAAATGCTTTTGTTTTTTCTTATATATAGCAGAAATCAAAAAAGAACTTGCTAAAATGAGATGTACTTGGAAATCCTCTCACAAGTCAAGTGCTCTCAGGTTCATTTCTGACTTGAAAGAACACACAATCCTAGATGTTGAAATGACACAATCGGGGATTTATCTATAGTGGATTTATTAGAATGAAGAATGCAAGACTTGATGAATATTGTATTTCCATGAAGACCGCGACACACGAAATCGCTGGTCTTGAAAAGGAGCCAAACTATAGGATAAAATTGCATGAAGCAGCATTTAAGATGCATGTACAGACTGTGTTCAAGTTTTAAATTGAAGGGTCGGATTAAAAAGAGGTAATAAAATGCTGACAATTGCTTCCAAACTCCATTACGGAGAGCTTCGTCACTGCAGATAGCTCTGTAGCTAATTGTAGGAGCTGAGAAACCAGATCTTGACTGTGGAAATTAAGATTATAACTAACAGCTAACAACACCGGCAACACTTTTAGGGCAGAACATCAGGAGCCGTCAAGATCAAAATGTATTGAACAAATCACAGTGAGGACTCAAGCAAGTAAAGGAGAGGTGGTGAACAAAGGCGATGAGGAGTAAGCGTAGGAAAAGATAACTGGCAAGTGTATCTGCCTGTGTATTGTTTGAGCAGGTAGAAATATGAAGACACTTTATATGAGTCACCTGGGGAAGGACGCGCGTGAGGATATGAATGCAGGTATACTTTTAAGGAGACGAGATGGTTATAGAAAAGTGGAAATCAATAAAGAGTTTAGACATGACAGATAGGGGTTTTGAGTCATAGGAACATGACGATGTCACTGCGGCTTCGCAGACGAAAAATCGCTAAAAGAAATAACAATTATTTTCCCCCGCTTCCAATATTTCTTCTATAAATGAGAATGTTATTTCCTTCTGTCATAACGTTAGGTCTATCGGGGCCACATCAATCGAATAGGCGGAATAAGTCAAGCTACCCATGTCGCCAGATCAGTTCAGAGGTGGCAGGCAAGCCACCCCAATTTATTAATTAGTACATTAGGTTTATATACAAAACATTTCTTCGTCAGACGTCAGACCTGTCTCGTCGTCGGAGTCTTGGCGTGATGATAGACACCTGTTTAGGTATCTATGTGCAAACCTGCAAACACATAGCAGGACCGCCTGTGGACACTGTAGTGGAGATCTTATCGCCAATCAGTCAATTCTAATCACCAGGTGTTGATAGACATCTGCTGGCTAGAGCACCTTTTTAAGTTCCCCACTGATGGGACATCTTGTAGTTATGCCTATTTGTTTACGCCGATGCAGACTGAGTTTTAGTTTCCTTAATACACACGCATTTGCAAAGTTTTCTATATTGGTTTTGCTCTGCGAGATTACCGGAACTTCTAATTTGTTACGTTATTAACAAAAAACTGAAGTATTTTCATACAGAATTCAGATAAAGAGTAGTTTAGGACAATGTATAGAGAGTCATCCTTCAGCTTCAAGGTAAAGTATAATTATGATATTTCTAAAAATAAGGTAACTATCTACTGTTGAGAAATCTCTTTTAAAACGAACTTTTACAATGGAATTAATTCTATTTTGTTAACAGCCACAAACATATGTGTATCAAATTTGGTTATTTAGGATAAAACAATAATCAGGTAGCACAAATTATTGCATGGATTACATTTAAGAGCGACTCTTATAGACTCTGGAGAAACAGAGCAGAAGCACGATAAATGAGATCATTTTAGTGACCATTTGCATGCATTACTATTCATGACAAGACAAAATGGTATATTATAAATTGTGATAGCCGTCTAAGTACAAGGACGGAAAAGATGACATAAAAAAGCAGTTATTAGATAAATGAAATTGTCAAATATCGGTGTTTTCCATTTCTCCCTTTCATTCATCGATATTTTATCTTAGACATAACGAAAAGCTGAAGTTAACAATTTCAAATGTTTGTTACATTTGGACAGAATGGAGCGGAAGAGTTTTGAGCTAATAATTAATAAGTAGTTGAATAAACGATTAAATTATTGTTACACCGCTATGAAAAGCATAATAATATTGAAAAGAATATAATCTATCTAAAATAATTTTAATGATATGAAAATTTTAATGCTCCAGTTAAAAAACAAGTTCACTAATTAGGTGAAAGGATAATGGTAAGGTCTTTCGTGTTTTACTTTATCTTTCTAAATGAATATCATAATCCTAAATGCGTTTTGCCTCTTACAAAATGGACTTACTTCTAACACAGCTACACCAAAAATGAAATCTACATAAAATATCAGAATTAAACTATAATTTGTTATTTATTAAAATTCGGCTAATCAAATATTGCTTAATAATTAATAATCTACTTTAATTCATCTATTACTTGGTTTTGCTCAGTATCAAGCACTAGGAGACTGAATGATGTATAAAATGCAAGAAAATAAACATTTATTTAGAAAAAAAATATCTCTACGCATCTCACAAAAAATTACCCTTAATTTTACATTATGACAACCACAGCACATGTCTAATTTTTCGAACTGTATTAAAACAGTCTAATTTTAAGGAATTGCAAATACTTCAGATGGTAAAATATTTTAGCTACTGTCAATCGTTCTAGCAGGCTACAGCTTGTAAATGTAAGTTTGTTAAAAGAAATTGACATTTCCCTTTCGAACACCATAGTTTGTTTTAAATTGCCTTCCTTTCTATTGTCTTTGTTGACTGTGTTTCATGATGAAAAGGGAAGGGAGAGACTTGGATGGCGATCAACCGCCAAAGAAAATGCAAAAAATAGAAAATAGCGGACCCACAGTTAGGTTTTTGATACCAGCGCGTGCAGCCGGTTTAATTATTGGAAGAGGAGGTGAAAACATAAAGAGAATACGCAATCAGGTTGTTACACATTATTGTTATTTGTTTCATGATATCATTTCTCTTACATATGTTTCTCTAGTATAAGTAGCTTCTAATTTTCTAACATTGTTTATTATTTTCATTTTTTTACGCTCCCACGTTATCCTTGACGTAACAACCATTGAAAATCACGCAATTTTCCTCGATGAACTCCACGACCTAATGCAAATTTAACGTTTATCCTTTGGTTTTCATATTGCGTTCATCTTTCACGCATTCTTTTATTCTCCTGGGTAACGTCAACTCTCCAACTGTTCTTTTTGTTCATTGTTAACAGTTCTCAGTACAACTACATATTCCCGATTCACGAAGCACTGAACGGTAGGAAGCCAGTTCACTATATGTGCTGTTTTTATCTGTTCTATTTTGTAATTTTGTTTAAATCATTATTTTGTCTTAAACAGCTGCTTATTTCCACCAAAATATAGCCACGTTTGCATGCTCTACGACGGGTTCATTATTATCGTTCCTGGCTTAAACTTCTATTAAATTAGGCAAAGGCAGCTGTGGTTTAAATATGCACGATTTATTTTATCTTGTTTCGTTTTTAGCATCTCCTTAATGGTGTTTCATTTTCAATTTTAGTGTCTTCACTATTGAAGGTGATTTGGACAAAATATGTGACGTATGGCGTGATATACTTCCGAAAATAAAGGTAACCCTCACTTCTTTTCGCCCGATTTACTCTCTTGCTTTAGGAAATTATCAGTGCAAAACTGTCTGATCCTAAAGTGATCATGGGTCAACAAAGGACTCAACGCCGTAAGTGGAATCAAAGCGGCGATGGCGACCAGCAAGACGGTGATAATAAGGACGATACAGATGACAAAATGGTTGATATTCGAGTTTTGATACATCAGAGTATCGCTGGGTTCATAATCGGGAAGGGTGGTGAAAAGATACGCGACATGAAACAAAAGCATCAGATGCGAGTGATAAAGGTATATCAAATGTTGGCGCCCGGCTCTACTGATCGAGTTGTTCAACTTATTGCTGAGTCAGAAAATGCCATCCAGTGTTTGCATGAAATCATTAGTGTTGCTGAAGTAAGTGTATATTTTTATTGCCCGTGTTATCAAAATGATTAGCTCATATAAATTGTACGTGTTGGGAGCTTCGGCACATGATCATAGATACTCATTTAATGTCGAGTGAACATATTTGTGCATTTGATGTTATCACTTCTTTATTCATCGCTTCAGTGTTATCTTGTTCTGTTGTATCTGCTGTTTAATTGTAATTTAGTGGCGGGAACATTTCTTTGGAAATGTCATTTTCTAATATTTTCGCGTCTTTTGTAATCGTCAGGTCGACACTTTTTTCTCCATTCCATTAACCTGGTATCTAAAGAATTTAGTATCATCTGTGAAATATGAGTTTGGTAATATTTCACAATAGGTTTCGTATTTGTGTTCTTATCCTAGAATATTATCACTGATTAAGTTTGTTTTGAATATTTTTGTCAAAGAGCATTTTATTTACCCTTTAATCTATTATTTCTAATGTGTTGTAAGAAGATAAGTAACAGCTGAGCTTAACCCCTCTGATTTCTTTCAATCTTAACCACGTTACAAGATTGGGGGAAGTCTAGACAGTGATGAACAGAGTTTATAGGGAAAGGATCAGAAATCACAAGAAGAGTGATGGATTGAGGTGTATTAGGGCTGGATGAGTTTGGAACATCTCTGACTTAGAAGATCGTATTTATTTCTTGTAAAGCATGCTTTTAGCATTCCCATAACATCTTAATTAGACACTTATGAGTAGCTTTATGATAAATTGTGTAGTTCTATACAAATAGATTGTCACGAAATTCTCAAATGTAGCTTTGTAATATTCTGTTATTTGGTAATTCATTGATTACTCGGATCTGAATTTGAGTTACGAGTTTAATAGTTATAATCGACGTTTTCTTGGTATAATCTATGTTGTCCTAGGTACAATTGCTTACGCAGACACGTTCTTTAAGAGTAAATGAGCACTGTCGAGGGTTTCTCTACGTCAAGAATTCGATATCTGGACATTATGTCGAATAGTCAAGCATGCCGTCTAGTATAAGTGGCTGTTAAACTTCTGTTATATGTTGTGACAAATCTAATTCTATTTAATATAAGCCATGTATGCCAGTTAAAAGGTCGATTTAATGAGAGAATATATCAAAATATCATTGTAAGTGGCCTCGAGGAAGCATGGATGATCGTTTTGAATTCTTTTTCTGTGAAGTATGTAGTGTCCTTGTTTTGTTTATAGTCTTCCATTGAATGTGAAAGTCTGTTTCTCTTTTTAGAAAATGCAAGTTCGCAATCCAGTTGAGAATTACGATCCAGCTAATTTTAGTGAACCCGATGCATTAACCTACGGAGGATGGCTTTCTCCAGAAGGCCTCAAGGCCCTCTCTCAGGGCATGCCAATCGGTGGTGGCGGAGTTATGAACAACGGCAATGCCCCCAATCAATACATGGGACCGGGTGGGCCGCAACAGTATATCCGACCACCCCCATCTGGTGTCTACTTACCTGGACCACCACAGTTTCAGCAGCAGTCACCTCAACGCGGAATGCCACAGCAGATGTATCAGCAATTCGCTCCTCGTGGGAGTATGCCACAGTCCCCTATGAGACCCCAACAGCCCTGGGGCTCGTATCCCGACGGTGGGGGTAATGGCTATGGCAACGCGAATGGCGGGTTCCAACAGCAACCTCAACCACCAATGCCTGTAGCCCCACCACAAACACCAATGGGAGCTAACCAGCAGCAGCAAATGGTTAGCCCGATGATGGGATACAACAATACTTCAAATAGTGGTGCCATGTATGGTGGTATGGGACAGATGAACTCACCTCCCAGAGGTGTGTATAACATGCCTCCACAACAACAGCAGGGGTAGGTTTTTTCACAGCCTATCATTTTAGGTATATTAGTTCTTTAATTGAATTTGTCTTTTAATCTTGCTTAGTTTGTTTAGATTTTAGGAATATTTCATTTAAAATCAATTTAAATATTTTCACAAATGGTAGGTCTAGAAATGACAATTTTATTTTCCCAATGTGGAATGTTTTTCAACTTTTATTTTTTTATTTTGTATTTATATAGGAATACTTTGCCCTTATCATACTAGTTTCATGTACTTCTCTTTCACTGAATATTACTTATTTAAAACATGTCAAATAGTTTAAATCATTTGCTAATATAAGGATTTGAGGCTTAGAATCATAAATCGAAGCGCTGGAATGAAAAAAGGTCATTGCGTAGTTAAGAGTTGGCAGTTATCATTTTTATAAGAGGTTTTAGCAGACAGGCAAGAAAAGACGTGTAAGCTTTGAAGGCACCTTCCTGCATTCATGTTAATCAAATGTTATGTCCACATTGACCGAATTTCTTAGCGTTAATGCTAAGAGACTTTTGCGTTCACGAGAGCCGAGTGAATTTAGGCTAAAGTGAGACGTGCGTACGTGTACCCCCGAGATGCGAGAAAGGATACTTCAAGGTCATCTCTATTTCTGATTTTAGTTGTTTGTATATGGCAGTGTGGTGTATACTGGTTAATACAGTGCTTGGGGTGGATGTTGTTTGTGTACTGTTGGAGCCAAGAGTTTTTGCAGGGTCACCAAATTGTTTGACTTAAGGCTAACAGCTATCCCAAAAATCCAGAAGCTTTAGTCAAGAATAAAGCAGAATTTATCAAGCCACAATGATTAAAAATCGAAAGAGGGGGTGTGGGAGTGAAAATTAAATAGTATATAAAGAGTAAGGGAGCATGAGAATTTAGCATCTGCACCGCTAACCCTGAAATCGACATGTCGTCGGACTTGACAGGCAAAATCTGAATTTTCTTGAAAGAGGTGAATACAAACCTTCAATTAATATTCTCCAGCTGAAACGTTTGAAAGCGGTTCAGGTAATTTTTCATTTGTGCATCATCTTGTTAAAGGCCGCCTCGTAGCATTGAATACAGTTTGTGTATACCCATCAATAATGGTGGTTACGTTGTTTGAACGTGCTCATTTATCAGGTTACATTGCATCCAATATTTGAAATGGCTAACGGCATTGATTGATAAAATAATGGAGAACACAAGTTTCCTATAAGGGAATTCTAGTTTGTCCTCTCTATGTTAGAACGCGCTTTACATAGATGAACTAGGAAGTTTCTTATCTCCATAGTATCTTAAACGAGTTTTCACTCCAAAGCGTTTCTCTTGTTTTAAAAATTACATATACATATGTTTAGTAGATGCTACCAATCTTGGAGCAAAGTGTTTTCGCAATATCTTCATTCCTTTTTAATATCTTTGGGGATCTCCGTTAGTGAAAATTTCTCCTGATTGTTCTACTATCAAAATCATAATTCTCTTGTCTTTGACGTACAGAGTTCCTCAACCAAACGCTAACACGCAGATGTACAGAATTAATGCTCCACCTGCAGCTGGACAAATAATGAATAATAACTCGAATATGGGTACGGTGCAGCCGATGCCAGCACAGCAATTTTATGGCGTGCCACCACCACCCGCGAGTAACGGTGCTCCTATGATGCCACCACCCTATGGTTACCCAATGGGAGGACCTGGGCCGGTTCCGGCGCCAACCATCCCAACTGTCTCGGTAATGTGCGCGGGCGGTGTCCCCGCTCCTGGTGTCTATCCTCCGGGTGGACCTTGGTAACGCACCAATTCCATCCCCCGAAAAAGGAGCGGTGAATAATAATAAAGCATTTCTATTCAACATCACAATAATAAATTTTAGTGTTTTTATTTGTTTGTCTTTTGGATAATGTTCGGGACTAGCATATGTCTCCTCTTTTTAATGAGAGTGGTACGTTCAATTGATCTGATTATTGTCAAATCGCTATAATTTTCGATTTAAGGCTAGTCTGGAGGTTGTTAGATGAAACTCCCCAAGGCACTTTGCGGAGTGTGGATAACACTTGGTGACGAGGGTTTTATTAGGATACTGCAGCGGCAATGGACAGAGGCTGAGTCACATTTGTGAGGCAGTAATTGGTAGTGGCGGGCGGTGGTGTGTAATGTCGTGTAAGTCTGAGAATTTCGAGAGTGTGGGATTTAGGATTGGGAGTGCATAGTTGGGTCTGAATTAGCTAATGAGATCCAATAGCGAAAAATGATGCAAAGATATTTGCAGAAATTGAATATCATTGTTATAATAAGTACAGTAATTATAATGAAGGTACTTTGAGTCAGTTAGTGAGCGTACTTTCCCGCTTTGGCATCGAAATTGGATGCAGTATTATCAGTTGAACTTCTAAGATAAATAGGGCTTAGTCGAGGGCCCATTTGTGCATTATTCGCTGCGGACTTCATTCCTTAATTTGATTCGATGTACTTAATGGAACAAAACATTTTAATATTAAAATTTCAGTAAAAACTCAATGCACTACCGAAATAAATTCGAGGCGTTGTGCTGATAAGTAGTCGGATCGGAGAAAGAAAATTTCGAAATATTTTTACATTAATAGGGACCTCAAAACTCCTATAATTTTCACGTGAATTACTGAGAAAAATGTAAAAATTATAATTTAATTTACTTCACCTAATATTTTTTGAGTGCTTGGACTCGTGCTACCACGCAATCGGATAGAGTGTATTATGCATAGTCGAGGAGTTGGAAATCTACTATTCAGTAGGCGCAGGTTGTTTATCAAATTAGAGGCTGGTAGAATTCGGTACAAAATTCTGTTAGTGTACGTACAAGGATGTAATACATGGGCGCAGCCATTCTTTTACGCCAATCATTGTTAATTTATTGTACTTTATTGTTCCTTATAGATTTAGATGATTTTAGCAAAAATTTATTTCAAACGTTGCTGTGGAAGCAAAATGCTTTATAAATCTATTGTATTAAACCATCGGAAATAATTTCACAAATGAAATTTATGACAGTTTATTATAAAGTAAATAGAAACGTCCTAATTTAAATTATCCATACTTTTTAGAGAATAATAAGAATTCATTGATTAAAAACCAAGTTTTAAGATTTTACTAACCAAAAAAATATATATTAAATGGAATATTGATTATATTATAACACCCTTAAGTCAAAGATTTTCGTAATTTTGTTTTAACACACTAAATGCTTATGATTTCACACGTAATTTGCCTGTTTAATTCTTCCCGCATTCATTAATCGTATTGGCTTTTGCGAAATGTCTCGGCTGCATGAGCTTGCTGTTGATTTAAGTAAGTGTATAGTACCTGTTGAATTTGAATTTTAAAGCATATTGTCGATATACTGTCAATATTGTTTGCCGAATTGTAGGGAAATGACGATGGTCCAGAAAGTGTTATCTATGTCTGTTAACCTTTAAATTTACCTTGATATTTTTGTAATTATTTTTAGGCACCGAAGTTGATAAGTTCGCATCTCAAATAGAGGAGGAAAAACGCAGAATTGCTGGTCAGTTTTTGTTGTTTTTTTTGCTACATTTTAGAAACCACAATTTATTTATACTTTTTCATATTAGAAACCAAAGCCCGTTTTGACAGACAGCTACAACAACGCTACGAAACTGAGAAACAGTCTTCAGATTTGGAAAATGAGTTTGAGCGTCTTAAATCCTGCTTTATTGAAAGTGGTCCTCCTTCAGATGCCACTGATCTTTATCTTACCAAAGCCCAAGGAGTAGTTAGAGCGGCTGCTCAAAGAATGAGGTAATTTATAAGTTACGTATCTGCAAAGCTGCTGTCACTTTTTTCCCGGCGAAAATGCTGTTTCAAAATATTGACCCGTTTATAATTTTCGTCAAGTCAGATATTCAAATTTTTATTCGTTTTCTTTTTCGCTGTTAGTTAATACCTATTTGTTTTGATGGCTGAAGAGGTTTAGTACTGACAAGGTCACATTACGTGTACATTTGAAACAGTTGTGGGTCTAAATCAAAGTTGCTTTCTCTTTATTAATATAAAAGCGAGGACTTCATTTGTACCCAGGTCAGAAAATTGAACAAATGGAGAGGTTACCACTTCGGCATAATCTGTTTACTTAGCCACAATAATCATTGCTCATAACTGTCAGCACACATACAGTGATTAGAAAGAGTAATAACACCAGCTAATATTGGCTAAGAAAAGTTCCTATTATCCAGTTCGAGTATTTGACACTGTCTTTTCAGTAGAATTTTGAGTCTTAACTCTATAGTAATTTGTACTGTATAATTTAATGAAAGAAGATTTGCGTGAACATTCAAGAAGTTGTAGGTCATTTTAGATTTATACTCAATTTGTGACTGATAAATGCTTTTACTTCATGTGTAGGGACGAGAGAATGGCAATTCTGGGTGAGTATCAGGCCAAATTGGACCGCTGTGAAGTTTTATTTCGTCGCAATACCTTGATGGAGGATTTCATTGCCACCTGGCGCAAGAGCCTCAAAGAAGAGAAAAATATTCCGGGTTGGATTGCATTTTATTTTATTTTCGTAGTATTTTTCTGTCTTATCTTGAGTACGTCTATTTCGATCTTTTCATCAAAATTTTGGTTGTTTGAATCAGTTTCTTTCTTCATGGCCAAAAGATGGAAATAAGGTATCTGAAAGACGATGACGTCACTGATATCCTTATTTTGCATGAATTGAAGCATCTAAATCATTGGAATTCTTTGTCTTGGCATTAAAATGATACTTTCTATAATGTTGAGGGATTTTCTTGACCCTAAAGGTTATTTTGGAGGCGGTGGTTGAAGCCATCTTATTGCCATTTGTCTACCTTGTCCCCTTTGGTGTTGGCTACACAATAAAGAGACTGCAGGATCCATTGAATATACTGTGATGAAAATGAAGATGAAGTAAATTTAGGGTCTTTGTTGCACATTTATTTGTCGGTAGCACGTATATGTTGGAATTTGTTTTGAAATTTGAAACGTTTTTAATCTGTATATATGGCATCTAGAAATTTTGAGAAGTAGGAAGGGGAAGAGGCTCAAGCTTACTAAAAAATGGAAAGTTAATAAATTCTGTCCCCAAGCCGCTGTCTCTGCAAGAAAATGTTTTATCTGTGATTTCTATACTGCTTCAAGGGTTCTGAAAAAAATTCATACTGACAAGTGATTCATGCCTCATTTGAATTTCTGCGCTATTGAAGCATTTTTTGCGGAATGTCTATGTGTATGTTCTACCTCTCAGATCGGTTAACGACATTAATGTTTCTCGGAAATATGTAGTTTGAGTTTTGTGGAATGGTGCACTTCTCCAGCTCATTTCGAAGGTTAGATTTTTAAACGTGTGACATTACCCACTATTCCTCAAGATAAAGAATGGAAAAATCTATCAACTTGAGGTATCTCTCATATTTGCGTTGTATTTTCATATCCTGTCTTAAATTTAAGACGGCTTGCCTTGGATTAATGCTTAGCGGCTAAATAATGGCTAATCTAAGTTAGCAGTGAAAAGCCCTAATCGTGAATCGTAACAATATTAATTTGCTTCAATCTGGCAAATACTCCAATCTGAAGTCAAAATAGGTCTCTTGACTCAAGGTCTCTGAAATAGGGTATTATTTAATAAATGAGTTAATAAGAATTTCATTTTTATCATCAACATACAGATTTTATAATTAAAATGATTTTTAATTGTTTTCCGTTTTCGTACAGAACTACCACAACTCATTAGGAATCTGTAAGTTCTCTTATTTGTATTTATTTCTTTAATTATTGGAAATTATTTTTTTTCCTACAGTTTATCTTTTAAATATTTAGATCTGAAGATTTGGCACAGTTTTACTCCAGCCCCGTTTGCGAGTTGTTGGAAAAGGCTGTTAACGAAGTGAGTAAAAGACTATCTATCTAGTCATTATACTTATTTAGTGTTAGTAGCATTGTATATTTTAACCTTTCTCTGTCTTATTACTTAGGTGGAGGAATTAAGCTCTCGAGTTAACAGCAAACACAACATTTATATGCAAACTTAATTTTATAGTGAGAATATATAAGACCGGTAGAAGTAGTAACAGTATGTTTGACTGGCCGTTTTAGCACATTGTAGGGAGAATTGGAAATTTTACGTAAATTGATTAAATTGCAAATATTTAGGAATTTAAATGTGTAACACTTATTGGAATAGAGATTGAAAAAATTGAATATAATTTGTTAACCTAGAAGATTACATATGCTGGTACATATTCAACTTTACCGAATCTCAAGTCTCTAACTGCACTCCTCAATTTGATCTATCTAGCACTCTCGAGAAAATGATGATTCAACTATGGAGGTTACTACCTCGGAGGGGACTGAATCAATACCCACGCCCCAACAACCTGTCTCCCACAAATTAAAGCCCCTCAACGTTGCATCTCATTTACCTGACGATACCCTCTGCAACGCGTCGAACGTCGGTGAATTGTCCATGTTTCGAGTTCGTGGAGGTGTAGAACCCTCAATTCTCAATACCACTGATTTTAGCCGATTGGGATTTGATTCTACTCTGACGGATAAAAATGGTGAGTTAAGAGTGTGCTATTTCAATTTCGCTTGAAATTTAAGGGTTGGAAGAGGCAAACGAAACAATAGGGCCTTATTTTTTAAAATGCGGTCCTCTTTTCCGTTCCTGTCCATTATTGATTGATAGTTCATTCTTGATTTATAGGTTGGAAAGAGTCAGTACTTTCAAGTAGTAGTTAGAAAAATCGAGTCGCTTTTTCATAATTGCGCAATTGGGTCATTGCAAACCCTACAAGAAGTAGGCCATGTTGGATTTGGGTCTTGTTGAGTTAGAATCATCATAGCTAAATATTGTCGACTACTATTGGATTGTATGAGTAAGGTGGTTAGTTTTGAGATCTCCGACTGTCTGTGGACATAAGATAGGGTTGTGGATACTTATTTTTCTATATTACAACTGAAATTGTTCAATATCCAACCTTGTGCTTTTTTTTTCAGTTATGTTTTCGGAAGAAGAGCTGCGAAAAATGATGCATGCGAGAAACGATATGACAATTGATCCTGATCAAACTTTATAAACACTCTATGAACACGTTTATTCAAATTTCGTTATAAGGAGAAAAAAATCGATATTTGTTTGTTGCATGTTCCCGTTTGATAAGATTTGTGTAGTTTTATTTATAAATGATAGACATATTACAAATATCAATACTTTCTATCGAAACAAAGTGGTTCAACCTGTTCTACCTTATGGATTAATATAACACCGACAATGTTTTACGATATTCAGATCCTTCACAAAATAATAGTAATAAGAGAAACACGAGAATATTAATCACCTTGAAAACGGAAAAAAACAATAGAGAAATTTAAATGGGCTAGAATTAGAGTAGAAAACAAACAAATAGACCGGGTTTATTTTAACTGTACATGATGGTAGACTGTATCCAATAACAGACAATCAGCGTCATCGACCAATGAGATCTGTTTTCAACTCAGTATTGTGTTCTACCCAGAAGGTTGTGGGTTCGAGTCCCACTTGCGGTATTCTGGTGTGCACTCCATTACTCGTAGTGGGACCTCCTTATGACATCAGTCGGTTTTCATAACTCTATTTGAAGATTGCCACCACCTCTGAGATCGCGAGTGTCCGGGGCGTTAATTTAATCATTCATCCATCCATCCATCCATCCATCCATCCATCCATCCATCCATCCATCCAAGCACACTTTCACTCATTCACATACCAGAACGCCTCTCCGCTTCCACGTGAAATTGGTCCACAAGGAAACGTGTGTGGAGTTAGGTAGTTAGTTAGTGTGCGGCTACCTGCCCATCAGCGCAGTCTGTTGTGTAGGGGGATGAGGAGGGGACAGGAGAGGAGAGGAGAGGAGAGGAGAGGAGAGAAGTGCAGTGTGGTGTGGTGTG